>MU968416.1:118864-348323 GCA_034641835.2 Pinus albicaulis
TGTGAAAACGGTTAAAACACCACCTTCTGTAACTGAACGAAGTGCAATATTTTCCGTATTTTGATTATCATAATTTTTCCGAACACTATCACAATATTCACTCCCCTTGTTGACAATTTGCAATGTTTGTACATTATTCTTTTTATCTTTTCTCTATTTTCTTCCTTTTCGCTTAGTGTGGCCTTGTTCAACGTTATTCTTTAGGTTTTGGAAACCAAAACTAGACATGCTCTCAAACATCATGAGCTCAACCGGGTATCCACATTAATGGCCTACACATCACAATTTTTTCTTTTCGTAAATATGAAACCGCGTTCAGAAACCCGAATGAAGCTATCTTTAAAAATAATCTCTTTATACACCAATAAAAAGATTGTTTTTAAATTATCCTTTTCCTCAACAAAAACCTTTTACTATAAAAACTATTAGAAAAACTTTTTTATAAAACCTTTTACAAAGCTTTTTTAATGTAAAACGTTGTGTCATAATCCTTTATATGGTAACCAAATCACTTTGTAACAAAAGAATATTCAACATGTTTTTGTAGAAATAAACCCATTTTAATAATTTCAAAAGTAACCGTTCAACACTTTATAAGCTAATCAACATGGAAACAATATTTGTCCTATTTAACATGATCAACTCGCTACACTCTTTTGATAAAGAGGATGTGGTGATGAATCACAAAATGGCGTTAAATCGCAAGTTTTTTAAAAATCAACTCACCTTTATACCTTCAAACATATGATGGTCGCACCTTAACTATGCGTAATAATTTAGCAACGTGACGAAAAAAAGCTGTTTCACTCATATACTTGGCCTCGTACTTCGTTAAATGCATGTGCCCTTGGATACCCTAATCCTTCTCGGATCCGATACCAACTTATTGGTGCGCAAGAGGAGGCAAGAAAAAAATTTTCACACACAAAATAACACGAGTACTAGCTCTTCTATCGATTACACAAAACTTGATGATTATGATGAAATGAATGAGGGTATTTAAACTTTTTTGACTAGAGATTCACTCAATATCTTAACATGCACACACTCTAAACTTGACTTTTACCAAAAATAAGACCGAACTAGAACTCACTCAACTTCACTTAGTTAATTGGCACTCTAAATTTAGACAACTCTGCATGTGAGAGTAATTAGCTATCTTTAACAACTCGAAAAGTTCATTGTCATTTAAGTAGTCTTTGTTTCTATCAAGGTGATCGGGAGAAATCCGCGGGAGAGAGAGAAAGTAAGATAGGGATGATATCATAGTTAAGCTGTAACCTTTGCAGGAATAGAATGACATATTAAAAACACACATGAAAAGCGTGTATCTCCACAGATATCACCACCGATCTCATATTTTGCAACTCTCGAGGTTCTCGCTACGTATCAGAACCCCCTCCCAAGGTGGTCTTCATCTCCACAACACAAGTTTCTGTGCCTATTCTCAAACAGAAATTTTGTTTGCTGCTCTCCTGTGTCATTACTTGTTTGTTAAATTATCTCTAAGCGTACCGAATAAACGTGCAAAGTAGTCGAGCAACATTGATTTCTCAAAGGCATCAAGTGAGAAATTGAAAAAAATTAAGGCTGTGATGAGAAATAAAACCAAAAGAAATTGAGAATGCTTTGGAGTAAAATTCATAATCCACATCCAAAACCCTTGCTACTAATAAAATTAACAAAGAATTATATAATGAAAAACAAGGAGAGAAAACACACAAGATGATGGTGAGAGATAAATCTCAACTATCTAATCTTGTAAAAGACTATGAATATCTCTAATTTCTCATACATCCCTCACCATCCATTTAATAAAAAAATAAAATTTATGAAAGCTATTACTTATAAATAAATATTTACAGTACACCTTTTGTGTCTTCATGTTATTATATGTTAGTAAAACTACTAGCACAATCACATTAGTAAATGCGATTCACATACCCTAATAGACATACATCAACCGTGTTAATAATTATTAGGTGTAGTGTATGATATAGATGTATAAACTCTAACTAAACACAAGACATTAACACTATTAGTGTATATAGATATTTATAAATCCTCATTACAATTTATAATATAATATTTACATAATCCTAAAACATTGAATTCTTATTTATTCAGTAAATTACACCCTTTGTCACCTTGCTATTATCTCTTAGCAAAAATACTATATATTATTTCAAATTGCCGAGAAATATGCCATTAAAGTGTTTTTCAGATGTCATCTTTCGGTCCACTATCATCAACACTATTAACATGCAGCATTACATCTTCTTCAGCCTTTCGGGAGAGTTCGATCCACTTTTGCTACCCTCGTTGACCTATGCTTGGAATATTGCATCCCAAATATTTGGAGGATACTGGGACATACCCTCAACCTCTCATGTCGAATGGTATCTTTTCTACGACAAGATTGACCAGTGTGGGGAGGTTAGATTGGGAATGACAGGATTGAGGTTAAATAACAATGTCCATATTTCTAGAACTCCCACATTTTCCCCATATGGAACGTACTGTCAAATGTGTAAGTCAGATGCCCCATTAAAGATAAAAGGTCACTAGAATTAACGATATTGACTTGGGACAATATGCTTAAGAAGGAGTTCGTGGCCTAGTAGATACAGCAGGTGGGATGGATATGGGAGGTCAGTACCCACCGTTTTGTTATTTTCCTTCAGGTAGTAGTTGTTTGGGAGGAGTGTTTCCACTCTTTAGGGTCTTAGGGATTTCTTCCTTTTTTCTCGATTGCACCACTCTCTTTGGAACTTCAAGTGAAAGCCTATAGAACAAATTTCTTTATGTGCTATGGGGCATTTGGTGATCTAGGAATGGACATATTTTAAGGAAAACATCTTGATGTTAAGACATTATTTTTCTTGGAATCATGATTTATTTCTAGGAAATTGGTCCTGGATCCCAAATGTTCCACCCAGGTTTATCACTTGTCCACTTGGTCAAGATCTTCCTGTATTTACTATTTTTTTTGTGGGGCATCTCAGGGTGATTGATGTTGACCCCCTTACATTATCGTTTTCATTGGTGCTGGTGGAAGTGGGGACAATTGCAGAGCTGAAATGACTACCTTTATGGAGTGCTTCCATAACAAAATTTGTGGCTAGACATTAAGAAATTATTGATCATTGGGTATTCTCTTTACTTTTATCCAATGGATTCTAGGGCGAAATGATCTGGAGGTTCCTCTTCGCAATCGATGCAAATATATTTGGGATCTAAAAACCACATTCTCGCATATTAATTTTTTAGCATGTTTACAGAGCTAAACACTAATTTTGATGTTTTTACAAGCATGAAGCACTCTTCTTAGCTTCATGGTTTTCGAAATCCATAATCGATGGTAGGTGTTGTGAAAAGGTTCATTTCGCATTTAATTCTATTGCAACTATAGGTTTTTGTTTGATTTATACATTTTATTTCCTTTTTTCCTTCTTTTATTTCTTCTTCATATAAATGGTGTAAAATGTGTTTTTGATCGTCCTTGTGTTGGGAGTTTATACTTATAATCACATCCTTGTTTGGATCATGGCTCGCAGTTTGTAGGGGGATTGTCCCTATTTTTTTTTATAGTTTTAAACTCGATATGTGTGTATTTGAAGATTTTATATTGTCAATATTAAGACTCATGAATATGTAAAAAAAATTTCGATTTAATGAAGGAACATTCGTTTTTTTCTTCTAAAAAGAAAATATTATTTCAAAGCTACCAGAACCAAGCCTTGTATCACTATCTATGCTTTGTACATCTTCTCTCGGTGGCATGTTTCTTGTGCTTCTTGGCCCTAATAACCAAGTTATCTCACTATTTTCTTGCTTTGTGGAATGTATAACCATTTTCAGCGGCATTTTTATTGTAATATCCCCAACCGATTGACCTTCAAAATTTGACTATTAAAAGAAAAACAACACACACACACATCTCTCTCTCTCTCTCTCTCTCTCTCTCTCTCTCTCTCTCTCTCTCTCTCTCTCTCTCTCTCTCTCTCTCTCTCTCTCTCTCTCTCTCTCTCTCTCTCTCTCTCTCTCTCTCTCTCTCTCTCTCTCTCTCTCTCTCTCTCTCTCTCTCTCTCTCTCTCTCTCTCTCTCTCTCTCTCTCTCTCTCTCTCTCTCTCTCTCTCTCTCTCTCTCTCTCTCTCTCTCTCTCTCTCTCTCTCTCTCTCTCTCTCTCTCTCTCTCTCTCTCTCTCTCTCTCTCTCTCTCTCTCTCTCTCTCTCTCTCTCTCTCTCTCTCTCTCTCTCTCTCTCTCTCTCTCTCTCTCTCTCTCTCTCTCTCTCTCTCTCTCTCTATATATATATATATATATATATGGACATCATATGGTATTCGCCCGACCAAAATAAACTCCCTTGGTATTTGGCCATAGTTTCTTGGGCATTTAAGTGCTTTAAAAGGAGGAAGGAAATCCAGAAGAGGGAGCCACATATGGTATTCTCCCCGGAAAATAAAATCCATTGGTTCTTGGGATTTCATGAAGAAATTTTGATCTTTCTCTGGTGATTTTGATCGAGAGCTTGGGAGAGATTTCTGTCTTTGAGGATTTTAGGCGAGATCCTCTTTCTAGATTTAGGGAGCCAATCTCACCCTATCTAGCTCACCCTATCCAGTAACCCAACTTTGGTGGTGCTCTTAATCACCCTAGATGGTGCCATTTTAATCCTCTTTTGGGAAAGGGGTTTCATAGAAATGATTTATGGGAACAAATTCTTGTATTATTTCAGGGTTCATATTATCTAGGGACTAGTATTGCAAACCCTACATAAATATACCACAAATATCGCATGACGAAGGAATCATGAGGTGGATTCCAACAAGTAGAGTGATATGTTTCCCAGATACAGATCTGGGAAGGAGAGCCATCACGTAGGGTTCGAGCATTGGAGCAAGTGAATGATTATGGCGTAGTTACACACCGTGAGGACGAGGAATTCATGAAGTTGAAGTGTGGCACAACAGATAGGGAGCATTGGTACAGAAGCAGGTTTCATACCCTGATCCCAAGGCTTAAATGCATCCAGAAAGTCAAAAAGAGGCGAGATTACAGATTGGCATAAGCATGGGAAGTTGTGATTGACTTGAAGGTCATACATTACTACACCAAGGGCACTTTTAAGACATGTTTTTAAGACAAAAGAAATATTTTGTCTTAAAAAGTCACTTTTTATTTTATTTAATTCATATTAATATTTAATATCAATTGTATTGTCTTAAATATAAAATTTAAGACAAAAACAGTTTGAGACAAAAAGAAAATTAAGACAAAACTTTATATTTAAGACAAAAGCCATTTAAGAAAAAAATATTTTAAGAAAAAATTTAGATTTAAGAAAAAAAAAGTTTGAGACAAACATATTTTAAGACAAAAATAGTTTAAGACAAAAACATTTTGAGATAAAACTTTATAATTAAGACAAAAACAAATTGAGACAAAAATATTTTAAGACAAAACTTTATATTTAAGACAAATATAGTTTAAGACAAATTTATATTTAAGAAAAAACTTTATATTTAAGGCAATGGCCACTCAAGACAAAAATCATTTAAGACAATTAACAATTAAGACAAAAACATATCAATTTAAGACATTATTATCTAACAACTACAAAATTCACTCAGACAGTGCACCCTAAGTCTGCTAGCTTGCAGGCTACTACTATCTCGTGCCTATATCCAGACTTCTATTTCACTTACCATTAACGTTATCTTATATAAAAACAATGATTTTTTGGGCTCTTTGTTTTGTGGGGCTAGCCAACTCTGAAGATTTGGACAAATTTTCTTGACAAGATTTTCGGGACATCAATTCCGCTTATGTCCCTTCGATATCTGTTGATATGATTAGAGATCATTCAACACTACTACACGAAGGGGGATTTTAAGATAAAAGAGATCTTTTGTCTTAAATTTAATTTTTTCTTAAATTTTTCAATACGAAGCACTAGTAAAAGAGGTAAAGGAAAAGGATTACGAGTCAGTCTTTACGTTGTTGATGGGATCTTCAGGAATA
Organism: Pinus albicaulis; assembly: GCA_034641835.2. Classification (NCBI taxonomy): domain Eukaryota; kingdom Viridiplantae; phylum Streptophyta; class Pinopsida; order Pinales; family Pinaceae; genus Pinus; species Pinus albicaulis. The sequence continues at coordinate 124,890 of MU968416.1, forward strand.
AATTCAATTGAGGATAACAACAACTATCATGATTTAGGGAGATGGAGGCTGACAACAAATGTGTGATTCATGACAGGAGTGATGGAGGCACTTTTCCTGAACATGGATAGACAGTAACAAAGTTGGAGTACTTTTCAAGGTCTCCATCAATTGTGTTTAGTATGTTTTTTTTACTGTTTCATTTATTTTGAACACTACTTATATCCATTAGTTTTTCTTATCAACACATTTTTTTGTTGGAACTCCTGAATATCATTGACAACATGGATTAGATTCACCTGAAGGATCATTGGAAAATGCAAGAAGAAATTATGAATTAGCTTTTTCCTTGATTAAATTGAGAAATTTTTAATTTCCATATCAACATACAACCTGGATGCAATTAAATTGTATGAAATGGCTTGTGTACCCATTTTACTCAATAAATTCGATTTTGAGGATTTAGAGTTCAGTTAAGCATGTTTGATTGCTAATTTGTAGCAATCAAAGTGAGTTATATCAAGTTGTTTTCAATTAAACTAGTTGTAACTATTGGAGGAACTAGTGGAACGTAAGTTGTGCAATGGGAATTTAGTCAAAATCAGTGATCATCCAATTAACTGATCAATCAAACCAAAATATCTAGTGCATGCAAATAATTCAAGTTCCCCAGTTGTGGTGGAGATTCCCATTGAAAAGTGTAACTTGGTTTGGTCTTCATAATGACTTGTAATTATGAATTTATGTAATGAAGAAGACAAAGATAATTAAATTTATTTTGTAAAGCTTGAATCATGGGTTTCATGAGCAAGTAGTTTTTATTATAGGTCAACTAATTCTTGATTTATTTTAGGAATTTTTCATCTTGTCATAAATATATAAAATAGAGTCATGTACGTTAAGTCATGTTACACTTGTGTAAAGGACAAATTATATGCTTCAAGACCTTCTCACCTTGTTCCACAAATTCAATTGAAATGTGTTGGAAATATTCCTTGAGAAGTCAACCCACAATTAGTTGTCCAAGTCATCTTACCTACAGGAAGACATGCCGGCCTAGAAGAAGGATGAAGCCCCTATAAATAGAGAGGTTTGTAACCTCATTGATACACAACAACTCAAACAAAAACATCTCGGATAAGTATGAAATAGAGGTCTGCAATTGGAGCGAGGGAAGAGGATAATAACCGAAGAATAACGAAAGAAGTATTATCTCTGTTTTGGGTCTAACACACTTCACTCATTTTAGGAAGGATGAATGTTATTACAGTAAGAGACAAGTCTATGATCTAGTGCATAGAACAGTGCATGAAGGAGATGGTTACACATAAAAGAAAGGGATCTTAATTGGGAAGTGTGCAATCAAATAAGACATCTCACATCTATGTTTTAGGTCTCTCATATTTCAAAGAGGCCAAGGATATACACAACATAAAGGAGGATCACCACAAAAAAGATATCACAGTCCTTGGTCATAAAGTGTGCAGAAAGAGTGTTGAGAAGGACTCTCTTGGAAGTCAAGGTAAGATCAAAGGAGGAATGAAAGGTAACATAGCATAAGGGCAAGGGATTGAGCTTACTAAATCTGGTTCAAAACAATGTAGAAAAGAAAGAAGCCACAAGAGGAGTAGTGACAAGGTCTTGGAAGAATAACAACATTAAAGGGCCAAGTCAAGGTCATGGTACTTGTCTATTGAAGGTCTATAAGAATAATTACTTGTGAATTTTCCTCTCCAAGATGGAGAGGTTTTGGTCCTAGCTTAAAGAGCCAAAATCTCGTGTCTTTTGTGTTTTTATAATTGGCTACATGAAATACCTAATAATCTAATGAAGAGAAGATCTAAGTAAGAGAAATAAGTTCACAAGTAATTATAAAGTAGAGAATTGAATAAAAATACGCCCTATCAAATTCTCAACAATTCGAAGGCAATGTAACATCAATTGTAGACTACTCTTGAGTGTACATGTGTTACATGCGGTCAGATGATCAACCTTAGGAATTGTACAAACAATTTTGGAAAACTTCCTAAATAATAGGCAAGGAAAATTTTAAGGATGGAAAATTATCTTCAAGTTTCAAAAATTGGTGAATCTCACTAGTCCTTAATATGAAAACCATAAAATGTTTATTGATGCATTTGTAAAATTATTCAAATTTGTATGATTTTATATATACTCTATATATAATGTTGGCGATTTTTAATGTAAAATAATTTAATATTGTAAAATTTGGGCGAATCATTTTTATAAAAAATAGAAATTGACGAATATTTTTTTTAGAAAAATCATGGAAAATTAGCCCACCTGCGAATATTAGCCCCTAAAATTTTCCATGATAATAGGAGCCTAATTTCTGAAGGAATTGCACAAGGAAATAGGGGTTCAAACAAAGGCATAAATTGACTAAGTATGTGTTAGTGCTTCTTAGTTAGCACAAAGATAGGTTATTCACTTCCAATGAGAAAAACAATTTTAGTAGACATTGGGGTTTTTATCATATTTGTTTCCTCGGGAAAAATATTATGTGCATGTGTGTTATTTCTTATTGGATGTATAAAATTTTTGTTCTAAATTTTGAATTAACTTCCATAGAGCAGTACATTAGGTTTGTGTCTTGTGATTTTGAAAAAAAACCATGAGAAGTTGCAAATATAAATCATAATTTATACATGGTATTAGAGAAAGATTCATATTAGATTAGGAATTTTGAATTTGTTTCTCAAGAGGTTTGAATTTGTAGTTTAGTGTAGTAGGATCTCTTCGAAGCTGAGAAGGTGACCTTCAACGGGTTGAGGCTAGAGTATGCCTTGGAATACAAATCTAATTTCATCACATGGAAGGATCACATGGAGGAGGTATTCGATGAAAATCGATTGATAGAATACATCAAGAGAGATGTTGCAAATTTAGTGAAATCTAAAGCCTAAAACCTTGCTCAGTGGAAGAAAGAGGTAGCCAACATGAGGAGAATAATATTGGAAGGAGTACGAGACCACAGTGTCACTGATATCCATGGGAAAGAGAATACTTATGCAATGTGGTAGGCATTAAAAAATGTGTTGCGGAATAGTAGTGACCACAGGAAGTTGGGACTCAAGAATAGACATTGAAATATCAAGATGTAGAAGAATGACACTATCCTGAAGTATCTGAACATGTTCACACAACTTAGTGATGAGCTTGCAGGAGTTGGTGTTACTGTTTCAGAGGATTACTTGGTAAGCTTAGCCCTTCTAGGACTTCCCAAGAGTAGACATAGTTATCAAGATTAAATGAATGGAAGGGATAAGCTATTGAATTGGGAACACTTATGGTTTGATTTGGTACAAGAGGAAATAAGGTGGAATATCAGAGATGGGACCTCATCCAAGGGTGAGCATGAAGAAATATTTGCATTGGTTGGAAAGGGAAACAAGGGAAAATGGAAGAAATATCAAACCAAACTAGAATCCAACCAAGGGGGAAAGAAGAAATATTTTTCAAAAATTAAATGCTTCTATTGTCATGAATAAGAGCATTATGCCACGAAGTGTCCACACAAAAGGAAAGCAAGAAGATATTAGGAGGAGCAGCAAGTGAAGCCTTGGCTTCACAGTTCGAGCTTGAATTTACCTTATCAAATGCATGTCCAACACAGTGATGGGGAGTGTGTGGTACTTCGACTCAGGTGCATCATTCCATATGATAGGGTGTAGAGATTTCAATGACTTGGAGGAGAAATATATTCATATGCACATAAGGGTAGGTGACGATGGAAGGTACACCACAACCGATATTGGTACAACCACCTTTCAGAGGGAGTTTGGATCCCTTCTCAGGCTCAACAATGTCATGTTTGTTCTAGGCCTAAAGAAAAGTATCATATCTATTGCAGTTTTGTAATGTCGTGGTTATGATGTGATGTTCAGCAAGGGAAAATAATTCCTGAGACATATATCCATGGGACAAGTGAAGCATAAAGGGGTTCATGTGAAGAACCTGTATAAGCTAAATGTGGAAGATTGTACTACATTAAGCACTAAGGCAGATAAAGTTTAGGGTCATGATGTCAGTGAAATCTGGCATAAAATACTTGGTCATTTTCATCATGGCGTCTTGAAGATTATATAGCAAATGACCATTGGCCTCCCTATAGGATCACTTTAGTAGCACGTTGTATGTTGAGGAAGTACACAAAATACACATTGCATGATCAGAACAACAAAGCACATGCAATCCTAGAAAGGATCTACTCTGATGTTATGGATATTTCTCGATAACCTCCATTTTTAGACACAAATATTTTTTCATTTTTATTGATGACTTCTCACATAAGTGTTGGATCTTCTTCACATGGAATAAAGATGAGACATTCCCCAAGTTCATAGAATTCAAGACACTAGTTGAGAAATAAACTAGTAAGAAGGTGAAGACTCTTATGAGAGATAATGGAGGTGAGTACATGTTGAATGAATTGAAAAATTTATGTGTGAAAGAAGGCATTCATCGAGAGCTGACAACACCCCATAATGCACAACAAAATGGGGTGGCCAAGAGAAATAATTGTAGCACTATGCGAGCAGTGAAGGTGACGTTGCATGACCAAGGCCTATCTTTTTATTTATGGGATAAGGCATGAAACACAATAGTCTATTTGCAGAACCAAAGTCCTCATCGGATTCTTGGCATGATTACACCAGAGGAGGCTTTCTCGAGGAGAAATTTGGATGTGTCACACTTCAACATTTTTGGAGCCTTTGTTTACTGCCATGTCTCAAAAGAATCAATGAATAAGATTGAGTTGATTGCATAATTAGGGGTATTTGTGGGTTACAAAGAAAATCCCCACAATAGTTGTGCGAAGGGATGTAAAGTTTGATGAGGGGAAAGTGATGTGGTGCTCTCTTTAGAGGGATATTTATATCCCAATAGAAGAGGGGATTTTAGCTCTAAAGAAGGAGCCTTAGGAAGTTGTGGAGCAGCCACAAATTGAGGAGAAAAGAGTGGAGAAATTCACTCAAGAAAAACCATCCAGAGAAGGTAGAAAAAGAACTAAGGAGGATAATCGACTTGTGTAGGATGTGACAGAGAATGGGGGATCTCCTTCAATTTTCATAGGAAAATGCAGTCAGATAAGAGGTACATTAGACACATGGCTCTTATGACTAATGTTGGGCCAGAATTGTAATCTACGGATAAATTACGCTTCCCTAGGCAGGTGTTAGCCTAGAACAATAGGTGAAAGACTATACTACTATTTCTCCTAACTCAGAACAAATACACAGAGAGGATTGGAGGCTTACTTGTTTCAGTCGCTTCCAAATGGCTCCTTTCTGTCGCTTCCACTACAACTTCAAATTCAAGCAGTTTTAAATAGTTGAATGCTTCCTGCAAGAAATAACATTGAAACAACAGAATATGCAATAATATATATATATATATATATATATTCAAGCTAGTTAGCAAAATCAGTTAAGCATAAACTACATTCATCAACTAAGATCTTGCAATATGGAAAATAAAAGTAAACATGGATGCATGTAGGGAAAAAGAAGAAGTACTCTTTATTGATGATAGAAGGAGAGGTTACAACCTAGTGACTAATTTGAAATGACCTTCCAGCAGATTTCCCAAGTCTCATCACAACAAAAATATCTCTAGCAGCAGCTCCACAAATCAAACTCTCTATTGAAAATTCTCCAGCATTTCCCTACTCAAATTCTTCCTCCCAAACACTTAGATATGTGTTCAATTTATAGATGAACTGTAGGTTGTTCTGTAATCAATAACATTCCAAAAATAGGCAATACATGTTTCCATTCATGTATATGTCAAATGGACACTTGGATCTGAAGCTTGACACATGTGAACCCTTCTAGAAGACACTGGCCAAGTGGAGATTCCGGAACAATGAGAATTTCGCTCCCAATGTGACCAACGCACCTTTGAATGTCGAGAAGTGCTTTGCAGAGTAGCCTTGAATGGGGCTACCTGCATATGCAACGCACTTATGCCCCTTAGAGCCTGCGTTGGTGAGCTCCCACATGTTTAATAATAAGCTTCAAACCATGGAAAATCCTTGCTTGATGAAAGTCTTGTTTGATTCATGTCTTAGGGAATGATAAACCCTTGATCATCAGTCCTGGAGATGATGCCCAGTTAACCAGGTCATTGGGAATGGTGCCCAAATTGACCTATAACAATTTCCCCCTAAAGCATGAGATCCAAATAATAAGAACATTTGATTAAGATGCTTTACACTATGATGAGCCTAGAAACAAAGCGGAACATTCACCTGCATCAATCTTACAATACATTACATCATGATATATCCTCTATTGATCATAATTGCTGAGGGTAGGCATTCCCATAGTCAGCACATAAAGCAATCTAATAACATGTACATAATTCAGAAAGTCATCTACATTGGAATGTTGCCCAGATGCAGACATGCCTACAGATATAGGCCCATGTTTGGATGACAATATGTATGTAAGGTCACCATACAGATGATGTGTACAACAATCCTGAAATCGCAGCTCAGATGGCTGAAACTAGATCCGGGGTCTTCTTATCTCATTCACTCGATCATTTGGGTACGAGTCTAGCCATGCGAATATATGATTTGTCGTCGAACATGGAAAGACATTGTTTAATTAACAGCCAATGATGTGAGATGTTAACAAATGCAATAGAACCACCATTAATGTCAATGGCCCACAAGGTACTGTAGTACATTTCGTAAGGCGTGAATATATTATTTGATATAAAATGCCAAACAAAATCTTTCAGTCAATGGTTCGGAAGCGAGGATCTTGTCGATGCTGTAACAAGCCTCATGGTACTAGAATCTAATGTTTCTAAGTGAACTTCCTGGATATTGATTTGTTGTCGACAGGAAATCACCTTACTGCAAAACAGGAGTTACTGATTTTAGAGACAAGGGTATGACTTGATATAGCAATTTTCAGGGACGACGATGAATGAAAATGAAGGTTTATGAGTATTGCATATGGATGAGTTATTAATCACTGGATGACTTCTCTTGAAAATATTGGTGACATTGTGATGAGTTGGCAGCAAGGTGTGAATGAACCATCAAGATGATTACCCAACCCAAATAGTCACGGACATGGAGTGAAATAAGTGTCATGTTCAGGAGTGACTTGCTACCAAAAAGAAACTTTGCTTGCTTTTCCCAAATTTGCCCCAGTCATTTGTCAACCAGTACCTCTTTATTTTTTAACAAGCTTGAGGAGGATAACATTTTCTTGATCTATAATTCAACCCTCTGGGCAAATAAAGAATAAATTATCGCTATTTAATAATTTAACGAGTCTAGCGATGAATGAAACTTGATTCTTGCCATGATTGACAAGCCCGTCGCTATTTTATGTTTTAACGAGCTTAACGAGAGTGATAGCCCAGTCCTTTTTCATATTTAGAGAGTCTAAAAAAGAGGACAAAAGAGGACTCTAAAAGTACTTTTTTGTAAATTTGTCTTTCAGATCCGAAAATGTGTAAAATAATATCTGAAAGAACCTCTTTGGTCATGTTTAACCAAGGTATTCATTTTTCGTAAATAATCCATCTCAGTCCAGAAAAGGGTTAAACTTATACTGAGTAGATATCAATTCATTTACTTTAACGAGCTCGAAATGACAAGTGCTCGGCAATATTTTCACGTTATCGAAGTCTAAAAAGAGCTAAAAGAAGACTCTAGGGGTTCTTTTTTCGCTGTTATAGAAGCTCGAAAAAGAGATAAAAGTGTGCTTCAAATCCTTTTTCATTTTTAACAAAGCTCAAAAAATAAGGAGAAAAAGCATGCTTTGTGGTCAAGTCTTTCCTGAAATAAATCTGCACGACTAACGTGTTCGTCAGTTGTATTTCCTGTTCAGAACAACATCAAATTTATTAAAAATACTTATTTCATGATAAAATCATAATAAAACTATAGTCATAGCAATAAATTTAACTTGCAAGTAATTAAATGACTATATGAAGCAGTTTCACTATTCATTTTTACCATTCCATAGTTACCATTTGTATTTTGGAGCTCTGAACCTGATTTTTCCCCTGAACTTCAATCTTTGATTGTGGTTGTTTCAGTGGACGGATTTCATTGCCGTTTGATCTAGGTCAGTAGCAAAAACCTCCTATTTCTTTCAGTATTCATTTCATTACCATTCCTTGCAAATTTTTTAGGGTTTTGAGGCCCCTAGGGTAAATGTTTCCCAAATTGAGGGCAACGCAACCTGCATGTTGAAACCTGCATTTCATAGTAGGTACAGTGAAGTGTACCTGCATGTGCAACGCACTGTCTCATCCTAGAGAGTGCGTTAGGCACAGTTGAAGTTTTTTATTTTCATGTTATGTCCAAAATTTGCCTAGTTTTTTGCAATGAATGGTATCTAATGGATCTTATGGTTGATTTTCAGGTTTCCATCGGATTATAATGACGATTACATGGAGATAAAGAGAACATGAAGAACAAGATATGATTTCCTTGAATGATCCAGGTACTGTAAAAGCTTTAAGAGATTTCGGGCTGCTTAATTACTTCAAACTATCGGGAATGAGGTAAAAAATAGAACTCTTGGAGTTCCTTGTTCGAGCATGGGATCTGGTGATAGAGGCATTTCACATAAAAAATCAAGTGTTGTCCCTAAAAATTGAGGATGTGTATTTTCTCACAGGTTTGTCGAGTAGAGGTCTGCCCATTTCACTCACAGGATCTACCGTTGGAGGAGAGACAGTGAGGGATTATGTTATGCAATATTGCTATCCAGGGTTATAACCTAGAAAATATGGAAAAATAAACATCTGTGATGTCATGGATTTTCCTTTGAGGACCATCCTATTCACGATTGCTAAACTAGATGGCACCATTACACTCCATGTAGCGAATAGATCGTATATGTAGTATGCGCTGGAATGTTTAGATCCAACAGTTTTCAATTGGTCTGAAGTTGTTCTATCTCAGATAAAGGAACAACTGAATAAACCAAAGGGATGAAGGAAGAAAAATTTCAGTTACAGTTCCATCCTTATCTCTTTTGCTTTGGAACGGATTCCACTGATGTAGCCACAACATGTAACATTGGATATATCCAGTCCTAGAGATCCTCGAATGCAGAGATGGGTAGAACTCATGGGTCGGCATTCAGGCCTGTCGACCATTGTGTTTTCAACTACATTCTTCACCTGGTTCAGGCGACAGATCATCTCCATTGATGTGTATGCATATGCAGGCGTCGACTTCCAAGGAAATCCAAATCTAGTTTTAGCAGAAGGTGCTCAGTGGGGTGCAATAGGGAAGATTGATTTGACCATGTTTTTTGATTTTTATAAGGTTTATACAAATTTTTTTGTGTTTTTATTTCTTTCCAAGACTAAACTAAATGTTTAATGTAATGCAGATATCGGTTGCGTTTGACTAGTAGAGGAACCAGAGTGCGAAGCAGATGTGCCAGCAGAGAGGGCTGTTGGGAGAGAAATCCTTCGGGACCTTGATATGGCTGAGACTCTTGCTAAGCTCCAACAACACATAGAGGGGTTGACCTTCGGGATTCCGAATTGCTAGATCGAAGATCTTCCCATGCAACTGCAGTGACACACAATTGGGGTTCCTAACCATTGGATGTGGTTTCTCCATAGGATTGCTAGATCTATAGCGTGCTATCATGAGCACCACTAGTTTATTTATGAATTTTTGCATACATTTTGAGGTCAGATGACCAACGTGTCTTGGGCAAAATTTTTGTAAAAAACCTATAACTATCTATCTATATGTTTTCAGAGTTTTTCCTATGTTTAATGCACAATCCTATACATTGATGTGAATTTTTTCTTTACCTATGTCGCAAATGTCTGTCTAAAACTTGATTAGCTAATGAATCAGTTAACGTGTTCAGGTTTCTAGAAATGTGTTGATATTGAATGAAATCAAAATTTCTCTCCAAAAGTCAAACTCTAAGGAACAATCTAAGTAGTGTTGGATTTCTAACAGTATAAATACTAGTAAGTTGTAGTACCACAAGTTGTGAGTCTAACCTTATGATTATGCGGTTAATACCAAATGAAATGGCATCAGAGAGAAGTTCAATCAATTCGCTATACTCAGCAATATTATTCATCGATCTACCGATACAAATCCCTTCAAAACTCACTAACTTGTCATTCAGAACAAAAATGGCCCACACTGCAGAGGATAGATTCTGCGTACTATCACTAGCACCATCAACATATCCAACAAATGGTTCCAAAGATTTAGAAATCTGCCATAAAATGTAAAGCGGATTACTAATGTCAAGAAAACTCTAAAAGACAAATTAAGATAGTGAATGCAAATCAACAACATATAAATAATATAATACAAAAAATTACCATGCTCATGATTAAGCATAGTAACGTTTCAAATACAACCCATTTCTAGGCTGTGCCAATAGAATCCCATCGTAATCAACTAACTCGTAGGCACCCTCAGCAAGAACTATTTTGACAATATAGGGGCCATGCCATAATGGCTCGAATTTCCCTATACCAATTACATCAGCTTCCTGGTCGTAAAGAAGGACCAAGTCGCCCTCTAAATAGATGTAAAGCTGGAAATTTTTGTCGTATTGTGCCTTTATACGTCTCTTATGCGCTTCATTAGCCAATTGGGCTTCACGACACGTTTCATCTAGATGGATGAGGTTAAGGAGACGCGCTTCTTCTTCTGAGGTGTTAGGTAACAAGTCTATCGTGAGTTTTAACGATGATATTTTGCATTAGATTGGTAAGATAGCTTCCAGACCATACACCAATTGAAAAGGAGTAAATCTGGTCACGTTTCTCACTGAGGTTCGATACGCCCACAAGGCGGAGTACGAGATCAAGTGCCAGTTCCTTTTACGGACTACTATCATTCGTTGAAGCATTTGTTTAATAATTTTGTTAATAGCCTCAACTTGTCCATTTGATTGTGGATAATAAGGAGTAGAATTATCATGCGACAATCCTTACTTGGTTGTTAATTCAGACATCATATGGTTGTGAAAATGCTTCCCATGATCCGTAACTATAGCCTGTGGGACCCCAAACTGTGCAATGACGTGATTGAAGAAAAAAAATGCAGCTGTTTGTCCTATGTTATTGAATGTAGGCATCGCTTCAGCCCATTTGGTAAAATAGTTGACTGTGACAATAATATAACCATGCCCCCCGGACGAAGGAGCGTTACAGGTCATGAAATCGATACCCCATTTTGTAAATGTTCCAGCTGAGACAACAAGATGCATTGGCACTGGCGGTTTGTGGATTTTACGGTCATAAATCTGGCATGCATGACAACTTATGACTACGAGGATACAATCTCGAAAATATTAGGCCAAAAGTAACCAGTGTGGAGTATCTTCTGCGTGGTAGCATAACCAAATAAAGGTCCACCACAAGCTCCAGCATGGAAATCATTTAACACTTTTTCGACCTCCTCATGAGTGAGGCACCTCCTTAAAATGGTATCGACACCATGACGATAAAGTGTATCGCTTACGATCAGATAATCTTTGGCTTTTTATCGAATACGTCACTGATCAGAGCGAGAGGTATTAGGTCAAAAATTTTGGGTTTGGAGATAAATGATGAAATCTCCATACCAGGGATCAGATGATCCAATCACAAATAAAGACTCGTCTAGAATAGATGGTTCCGACGTAGTTGCAGTACTATCACAGGGAAGGTCATAGAGAAGCTAAGCCAAAACTAAAGACTTCTTTGACTTGGATTTGATGAATTCCAAATCAAATTCCTACAAAATGACGATCCATTTTGAACATTTTTCCCCCAGAAATTGACATGATAAGATGTAAGTCATGGGGTTGCAATCCGAAACTATTGTTGTTTTTCAGAGCAGGATATAATGGCGAAATCTTTGGACAACTTGAACAGCTGCCAAGGAAAGTTTTTCCACATATGAGTACTTAACTTCCTTATCATTGAGATTACGACTCAAATAATATATCGGATGTTCAATTCCTTCTTCTACTTGGACGAAAACCATAGCGATGGTCGTTTCAGCCGCGACGATATATAGGAAATAATCATTTTGATAATTTGGAGGATACATTAATGACGCTCGGACAAGATGGTACTTGACAACATCAAAAGAAGCTTGCACAACTTGGTCCCAATGGAAGGGAACCCCCTTTTTCAATAATTGAGTAAATCATTTAGCCATTTTGATGTAGCTTGGAATGAACCTTCTCAGGAAGTTAGCCTTTCCTTGAAATTTCTGTATCTGAAGTAATTTTGATGGTGCAGGCAAATCAAGAATGGCCTGTACCTTCAATGGGTATATTCGAATTCCTTCTTTTGAGACTACAAATCTGAGAAATTGAGAAGAACCAACACAAAACACAAATTTATGTGGATTGAGGCGTTTCTTGTAGTGTTGGCAGCGTAAGAAAATGGCTCTCAAATGCATTGGGTGATCAATCCATTTTCATGAATGCACTAGTAAATCATCTAGATATGGTTGAGAAATGTGCTTGATGTCATTGAAATCATAATCCATTGCTCTCTGAAAAGTTTCCGCAACATTCTTTAAACCAAAAGGTATTTTCTGATATGCGAATGTGCCCTAGGGACAAATGAATGCTATCTTATGTTGGTCATCTGGGCAGATATTGATTTTATTGTATCTAGAAAATCCATCCATGAAAGAAAATATTTCACATCCAGCACAATCGTCAATAATTTGGTCGATAAAGGGAGTAGGATAGTTTTCTTTTGGACAAGCCTGATTAACATCCCGATAATCGACGCACACTCTAATGGTTCCTTGTTTTTTCATAACAAGAACGATATTGGAAACCCACTCAGTTAGCGGAACAGGGTAAATGAAACTAGCACACAAAATATTTTCAACTTCTGCTTTGATGGTAGCGGCTTTCTTCAGATGAACAGGACGAAGCCGTTGATGCACTGGTTTGACATCAAGATTCATATTAATAGTGTGTTCAACTATACTAGTATCTATACCTAGAATTTCCTCGTAAGACCAAGCGAATACGTCATGAAATTCATGAAAAAGAGAGTGATATGAATCAAGTTCTGATGGAGAACAAGATACACCGACATGAATATTTTCTACAACGCCAGGTTTAGTCGAAATATTGATAGAAATCGTTTCTTCAATATTTGATAAATATCGCTCAGATTCAATTGCATTAATCGGAAAATAATTTGGAAAGAAATTTTGAATGAATGGGTGATATAGTTCGCTGAGATTATTTTCTTCATAATCAGAAAGATAGGAATGATAATGATAATCTTCCCATGGTTCTCCTTCTGCCATCATAGCTTCCAAAATATTTTCATCTGCCAAAAATTTTGAGGAAAATGGATTAGATGGAGTACCAAAATCTAATGAATGATCAACCCAAACACTCAGTGATGTTGATTTTGGATTTGTTGCCCAAGCCAAATAGATTGATTGCTATTGTAGCTCAATAGGGCTAAGTGGTAAAACATCATCCAACATAGAAATGTCAGAATCACCCGTACTCTTCCTTAAGCCAGATAGAGTGGAAGAGATCATGTAGGAGGTCTCTATGCTTGCAATTTCTACCGTCGTCGTGGGCAGCGGTAATGCAAAGGTTCCCATAAGAGTGGAATCCTTTAAGAGTCCTACACCAATGTTCTGGATTTCTAGTTGGGGTAAGTGAATATACGGAACACTTCCAGTTACCTGCGAAATGGAGGAAAAAAAGGATAATTGATTACTGACTGTAATAGTTCCTTTATGAGGAAAGGAAACCATTCTAAAATATGTAGAAACGATATCAGTCATCGCATATACCCATGGTCTTCCGAGTAAAATATTATAGTCAAGGGGTTCGTCAACAACCTCAACATCAATACTTATTGTTTTGCCCCCTAATTCAACTTGCAGGTTATTAATAATACCACAAGGTTTATATGTTCTTCCATCAAAAGCCTTCAACGTCATTGATGATTGTGATAATCGCGGCGAGCCAAGTGACTTCCAACAGTTTAGAGACATAATGCACGTAGATGCTCCCTTATCAATAATAGTGCGATGAAAAAGGTGATTGAGAACTTTTACTTGAATGGAGAATGCCAATTCTGCTGGTAGCTGCGGCCCATAGCCTATATGATTAAAGGCGACAAGATTAGAATTAGTCAGATCAATTCCAGCAATGGCCGACAATAAAGCCTGCTTCTGGGAGGGACAATTTTGTAATACCTCAAGAGAAGACATAGCTGAAGGGGATTGAGCCAAATATTCAACTATATTATAATTTTGTGCAACTCTTGCTCAAGGATTATATGTCGATTTATGAATTACTCCCTTCGGTGGCTTAATTGTCGATTTATGAATAACAGGAGGTGGTACTGATTCATTAGATGGATTCATTGTCGAGGTATTAGGTTGATCAGTGGCCGGTCTACCATATTCTTTATTTCGCGTCGACACCAAAATATCTTGTGAAGGTTTTGTAGTGGATAACATTAACACTTGGGAACTAGGAGTTTGATCCGTAGCAACAAAATTTGTGTCTAGATTTGGAAATGGGTCTATCAACATAGCTGATGCATTAGAAGTCTTGATGATTTTTGAGACTTCAGCACGGTGAGGACAATCCCTAATAAAATGTTCCTCATTATAGATTATGCATGGATAACGAGGTTTCTGTGGTCCTGATGGTTGATCAGATGATCGTTCCTGCAGGTTAGAAGTTTGCTTTTTCTTTGATTTCCCCTTTTTCTTACTTCCTGGTTGCTTATAAATTTTTCCTTTGTCAAATGAGACGGTATTGATTTCGTAAGTAGGAGCAGGATTAGATGCAGTAGTGTTGTGTGTATTTATAGTGCCTATCAAGCCATCTCCAGCATGAGAGTCCTTTATTTTAGGAGAAACATTGAAATTAGATCGCAGAGCATTTGGGATTTTCTCATAGAGTGTGCCAGACTGAGTATAAATCAAGTTCAAATACAAGGCATGAGTGATAAATTGCTCTTCTATGACGATGCCACCTTTAGCCACATCCTCTGTTATAGATGGTAATAGGTATTTGATGAACCATTCAACAAGGAGTTGATCAGGAACAAATGTCTTAACCATTCATTGACAGTGGCGCCACTCATGAATATGATCTGAAATGTGAGTAGCATTACTCTGTTTGAAGTTGGTCAAGAGTTCCATTCTAGTTTCGTATCTGATCGGTAACTGGAAATGGGTCAAAAAGACAGTAGCCAAAGCAGTGAAATTGTCGAAAGAAGCTCTAGGTAATTCAATGTACCATTTAGTTGTCGGACCTGTGAACATTTGCTGAAAAAGACGTAATCGAATAGAGTCATCATTTAGGGAATTTGATGAACATCATAAATGATAAGTCATAACATGAGTTGAAAGGTATTCTCCAGGGTTTCCATTGAATTTAGGAATGTCAGAGGGTAATTTATGTGGTATCACCAGCCACCAAGGAGCATAATTGATAGGATCATTGGTTAACCAGTTTAAATCTGGTAATTCCAAGGTTGCAACAAAAGGAAACTGTCTATTAAGGTCAGGTTGTGCATAGCCAGGATAAGATGGAATTTCTTGGGAAATAGGTCTTTGAGCACCAGCATATGGGATTCGTTGTTGGTAACCCAGATAGGGGTTGTTTTGCATGGCAAATGCTTGAGAGTTATGTTGACCAAAACCTGGATATGGTACTTGTTGATATGAAATTTGAGGAATTTGCGCCTGTGGCTGCCAAGGATTTTGTCCACCAATATTATAACCCAAAATAGTATAAGTTGGATTGGGTTGATATGTATATACAGATTGTGTTTGTGACATCCCATAAAATGGTGGACCAGCTTGTGAATAAATGATCCCTGATACAGGTTGTTGTAAATTAACCAAAGGATTTTCATATTGAGTTGAAGAACTCGCCTCATAAGATTGATGTACAATATTTTGATTTTGTAACAGGGGTATAGATGTATTAACAAGTGGTATTGAAGTGGGTGTAACAGGTTGAACTGGTTGATACGATTGGAAAACCATTTGTGGTTGGATAGGCAGAGTGGGCTGCCATTGACAAACATTCACATCAACATTAGTTTGACCAATATGTGACTGAGTACTGTCATATTAGGTGACCATAGGTTGCCCCCCAACATAAGGAGGATAATAAGATGGAAAATATTGTTCTCCAAATGCTGGGAGTCCAGTTGATATGGTACTTAAAGGAATTGACCCATAAGGACCGACTTGATATTGACCTCATGATGGATATAATGATTCAAGTCGTTCAGTACTAACTATAGGAATTCCAATTAAAACACCAGATGATGACATTGGTAATGACCATGGTCTTGAATATTGACTAGAGAAGGTGCCAGACAATGATTTGTAGCCTGTTGGGACTGAAGGGCCACCATGAAAATATGACTCTGGTGAGGTTGTGAACATCGACAGAGTAGCGAGGTTAGGAGCTAACGTAATTGGAACAGCAGACGCGACCGAAGATGTTGGTTCAGACATAGTTTTATGACTAACTGTATACTTTCCGAAATCAATGGGAGATTGAATGGCAATGGGATCAACAAAATCAGATGGAAACGATTGAGGAAATGACTGGTACAGGTAAAGGTCTCCCCCAAAATGGGTTTGACTTAAAGGTGTATCAGGTTGTGGGATTTCTTCAATCGTGATTAAACCAAGAGGAAGAACTTCACTGTCACGCCCAAAATATATTTTAGACGGTTAACTGTGTGATATAGGAATTTCAGCGGCTACAGATATTTGTGGAGGTGACCAAGGGAGGAACAAATTCTGGCTATTTAGGATTCAGATTTTCTGGCAAAGAATAAATAGGATCTGGATCAATTTTTGATTGAAAAACTTCGGGTCCAAGAGGTATGGTCTTAGCAATTGAATGGATCATGACCACGGGTAGCTGTGAAGACTATGTTTCAACAACAGTAAATGAACCGGGATGTGTGGAAAAAATTTGAGCTAACTCTGGTTTAAATGATTATGTTTCGCCAGAGGTACAAATTGTACTTGATTCGGCAGATCGTGATCGCCTTCGCCTACCAGAAGTAACTTCCAGTGGTAAAGGTGGTTTCAAAGCTAATCTACGCAAACAAAGGGAGGTAGGATTGTGTTCTTCCACAATTACTGATTTATTTTATCCAAAAAAAGAAAAAAAAGAAAGAGGGTAATGCTAGGAAAAAGGGTTTACCAAGGAACTGTGAACTGCAGAATACCTCATGGCAAACCAAGAAGTACAAACAAGTAAGCCTCCAATCTTCTTTGTGTATCTGTTCTGAGTTAGGAGAAACGATAGTATAGTCTTTCACCTATTGTTCTAGGCTAACACCTGCATAGGGAAGCGTAATTTATCCGTAGATAGTTCTTCTACCATGAGGATGATTTCCTCGTTGGCCTCATTATTATTTGGTAACACATGACCTAGAAGTTTCAAATACTTATATATGTCAATTCTATACATCTATTAATGTCTAGTGTGCCAAATGTCTAACACCCAGTTTGTTACCTCCCCAACTACTTCAAAAATTTTTAAACACCCATGCTCACCTACTATGTAGCATTTTTCCTCTATGATTTCATCTTGTATGCCATCTATTGTATTAAATTGATATAAATTTTTGGAAATTTTACTCTTTTTTGGGCTTGAGATCTAGCTTGTTCCTCATGATATGTTACTCCTTGTCAACTCCTAGCTAATTGTAGGGACATCGTAAGCATGAATTGGGAATAAATATTATTTTTGTAGTGAAGAATATTTTTTGGGAGCAAGGAATACCATGGAATATATTATGTCTCGAGCTATAGGGCTCTGGTATATAGATGGAATTTCAACATAGTTCTAAATGTTAGGGAAGAACTTGATAGTGCTAATAGTTCTCTCAATTTTTTGATGTAACTTTCAATGCTTTCTATGGTCACATGGGTGGAACTCATAATAGTTATAATAAAGAATGTTTCATAAAATAGATTGTAAAATAAAATGAAAAAAAGAAAAAGAAATTATAAGTTACATAATTAAAGTTATTTTCAGCACAAAGTTTCTTGAAGGAGGTAGTATTTAATGCCATATAATATTAAGTAATATAATAATAAAAACATAATATATAAGCACATTTAAAAGTAGAATAGAAAGGAAATAAAAAATGATGATGATGATGATGATGATGACGACGACTTCGTCGAGTTATATAATAAGAAAGAAAACATTAACAATAATATAGGTCTATGTGAAAGGAAAATGTTATGATAAAGGAACAATTATAAAATGATGGGTGGATCATAGGGGTTGGGTTCCTTATCATCGATGTATTCTATATAAGGAAGGAGAAGAAAGAGAAGATGACATCACTTTTGCTTGTGTAATTGAGGACAAGGCTAAGAAGAGACAACATAGTAATGGATTGATGGCTCATGCATGACTTTTTATTGAAATATCTAAAACAACAAGGTCTATGGATAGGTGAAGAGTATAACTCCGAATATTTTTTTCAAAATCAATATTGAGTGAATAGAATGTCATATCTACATAGACCTTTGCGAGAGGACTCTATTCTAGGTGATTATAGAGTAAATAATTTTCTTATTGGAAATAATTAAATGTTTTTCGTGGCATAATTTAATTATAAATATTTAAAATATTACATGTTTATAATAAATTTTATAAAGGGCTATGGCCTTCTTAATTTTTTTTTTTTTTTTTTGAAATTTTAAATATTGAGATAGAAATTTGTAACAAGAATATAACGACCTCAAATCCTTGTGAAGGTTATAAGTATTTGTTATGTGTATTTTTTTTTTTCAAATAAAATAGAAATAAGGTCAACTTTGTTTTTGCTAACAAAAAAACACACAAACATAGTATATTATATAAGATATAATTGTTTTTGTTATTGTTAACAAAATTATTAACAACTGTGGTTTATTTACATAACAACACACATTAGACTATATAATGAATTATTAAATTGATAACTATTTAATATGGGTTGACTTTTAGTGATGTTTCTATGGATCATCTTATGATTTTGTGGACTACTTAGATGACCCATCGCTTGTAAGTCAATTTTTTATGTCTCCTTCTCATGTTTATACAAAATAAAGTAGATAATGGATGGGAATATTTGATTCATGGTACTAAAGATGGGATCACAAATTATCTTAAGATTATACATGATATCTTGACAACGTATCCATGTTAGAAGTATTAGAGTAGAGGGATTGTATCAACCAATCCTTTTCAATATATGAAAATATTAGGCTTCACGGGTTCATGTGTTGTAGTGATATATTCATTAAAGAGGGACAATCAAACTAAAACAAACGACTAGAATGGAATAATGATGGGTGAAGGTTAAGTTGTACCTATTATGGGAGCCTCATCTTTAGTATCTCCTTCGTTTATATGTTCTCCTTAGGTGATGGATTTTTTTCACAAAACTGTTTTGAGCATTAACATTTGTTGATTACATAGTCATCTTGTTTCATTAATCAGATTGTATTTCTTGATAAAACAAGTAGAAAAAATTATTTTGGTGTGTTAGAATTGAAAATAAATTTTCATTCGCCTAATATTATTTTTTAACATGGAGGTGGAGGATTTCGAGGATGGCATATTATGTTCTTCTAAGAAATTTGAGTAGGAATTTTTATTTAGATGTTCTAGGTAAAACAATTTGTTCATATGTTGTTAGATACGATCCAAGAGGAAGGTCTATAAAGTATAAATAATTGTGATTGGATCAATATATTATTTTTCAGCCATATTTTAGAGCAGAATATTTGGAGAAATTATCAACTTTATGTGTCTTTTTTACTACTTCTCCCACCTTGAAAATTTCCAGAAAAAGGTTTTATGATCCATCTTGAGGCCTTAAATGACCACATTTTTTGGTCTCAGCCTTATTATGGACCTTGATTCCATAATTCACATACCCATTGATAGCGAAAAAATTCCCAGCAATAGTTTGTGACTCTCTCTGGTATGAGGTCCTAACTGGACCTCACAAAATTTTGTATGAGAGGACCATCCAAATTTTGGCTCAAGTCCCATGCTTAGTTGTGTGTAAGTAATATGACATGTGTGTGATCATTACAATTATGGGTGCATCTATTGGGCTAGTATCTATACTGAATGCAAGAATGCAAGAATTATAACCTATTTAAAGGGGGAATTGATGAGAAAATTTGAGGTGATGAGTAGAAAATTACATATATCCACATTTAAGGATTTCTTATTATAAACCTGGAAGGAATTGCACACTTAGCTTATCAAAACAAGACATAGAATAGTCATTGACCAAACCAACAAGTACCTAATGTAGAAGGCAACCAAACTGAAACAAACTACAATGGATGATACTTCCTAAGGATCAAACATGCAATTCTTCTTCTCAAAAAAGTCCTTATTAAGTACCTTTTGAATTTTAAATCCATTGCAAGCGGCTGTCAAATCCTTCAGCTAGTAATTGAGGATAATGTTAAGAGTATCTAGCCTATCCATTGGTTCGAATGAATTTAGCTAAAGTAGATGTATTTCAGAAATAAATCAAATTTCTAGTTTATTCATAGCATGTTGAAACACATAACACATCAGCCAAGCTGTCATGATAAATCAACATATAAAAATAGCTAAGAAACCACTCAAACATTGAAAATACAAGTTTGATTTTTAGATTTGCAACAAACAACATTGGACAACAATGAAATAGTGTAGATTACAACTCATCAAAATAGAATACACTATATCATCTCATTCCAAGATGGTACATGTCCTTTCAACTCATGTAAGCAAGGACACTCCAGTTGCTACGAGACCATAAAAAAAGCATCCACTATCAAGAATAAACCCTAACCAACAATACCATAGCCTAGCAAGGTTCTTACCAAGCTTTTCTAACCATAGAAAAGGATACACAACAAACTAGCATCACACTAGAAGGTCCACCCTTCAATCTCTACACAAGTGTTCAAGGAGATTAGAAAGCTCCACTAGCATCAAGTGCTTCAAGTCTCCCCTAGGTTTTCAAGCTGCAAAACAAAGGTCTTATTCACATAAATATTCAACCCTTTCAATCCAATTCTTTACCTAAGCCTTTCAATTATTACATAACATAAGAAAAAAGACTACAAGACAAGTACAACAAGATGCAAATGATCTAGAGACTAAATTGTTAATACAATACACTTGCCTCCCTTTATACAAGATACGTAATAGAGAAAATAACATAAAGTGGACTAAGTGTTTGATCAAGGCATTACTACCAACCTCCCTAGAAGATTACTTCCTGCTATAGTTGTTTGAAATTAACAATAAAAATTCAAAGGAGTAAACATTTGATGATGAATTAGAATGTTGAGGCCTTTGGGGTACAATTCAAAGAATTTTTGTTATTTCCTATCCTTGAGCAGATTCCAGAGTTTTCAAAGAATTTTTTTTACCACCTATCATTGAGTATATTCCAGACTTTAGGTCGGGCAGGTTTTTGTTTGCAGGTATTACCAGTAATTCCTAAGTTCATCGTTGTATCCTTGGGGGAGTGATTCATAATTCTATGGTGTCAGATAATAAATTTCAGACATTGCAACATAAATTGACAATGTATTTTTAAGAACAAATTAATTTTTTTTCATGTTTATGGAGTTTGGATAGGTCCAAGGTGCAGAAGAATTTTCAGATGGAAACCCAAGTTTGAAATCTACTCAGGTAAAAACCCTAACTCAAAACTCTGTTTTGGGAAAAAGTAGGACAAAATAAGTGTGTAGTGTTGTGGAGTAATTCGTGGAGTGGACTGAGTTATTGGGATGAAGTGAGTCAAAAAAATGGGCGAGTAAGTGTTGATGGTGTTAAGCAATGAAGAGATGAATGAGGATGAAAGTTTTTAGAAAAAATTCCAAACTTTTACTCTTTATGTGAAGAAGATAGAGTGGTGTGAAGGATGGATGAATTGGCGCTACAAATTTTGTTAGGGCATGAATGAATGGACTTTGAGTCTTTTTGGTAACTGACCTAGGAAAAGATGAACATGGAAAGCTGCATACAATTATTAATCAAACCTACCACATTATTCTTTGAATTTGTGAAAGAATACAAGGAATGTTTGGTTCGGTCTATTCACCATAGTTGACCAAGTTATTGAAAAGGATCTATTAGCTTTTCCACAACATCAAACCAACAAAGCATGTTGAAACATAACAACGGACTATGGAAGTGGGATAATGAAAGTTTTAAGGAGTTGATACATCAGTTCAATGAGTGCCTTCAGAGATGAATGACTGTTAAGTATTAGTCCCTATATAAATGAATGTCTCAAGCCTTGAATAATTCCTCCAAACTCTAAACTAAACAAATAAATTAAGATAACATTAAAATTCTTATTAGCATGATATTTGGAAAGATAAGGATAACTAACATGAAAATGGGAAATATGAAAATAGAATAGTTAAATAAACGTGGAATAAAAATACCAAAACTACTTCACTAGTACCTGTAAGAAGATTTTTTAACACAAACTAGATCTTTCATCTTAAAAAAAAAAAAAAAAATTATTTTAATTAAGTTAAATTTTAAACTAAAATTATTTTAATGTGTTAATATAAAAATTAAGCCGAAAGATAAATTTTGGACAACTAACTCTCTAAGATTACACTAGTTTTTCATTTACCACCACTATTACACCTAAGATAGTAGGGGTGAGAAAGTGTTGGCGAGAATTAGAGTGATGGGGTTTGCAATGTGGGAGCGAGTGCAAGACACCAACTATCAGATAATAGTTTATAACCTATGCAAAATTAGCATCTTAGCGAATAGATCCAAAGCTTAGTTCTAGTTAAGGGTTCAAAATTTTTTTATCATATGAAGAAGTAGTCCTATTGAAGTTCTCAACCCAGTTTCATCCATATGTTTAGGTTTGAGAGCTAGCATCCCATCCACACAAAGATAGCAGCAGAGAAGATAAGATAAATTGGGTGGACCTAAATTGGACGGACTAGTTTTAAAATTTTTTAAAGTTCTTTAGGTATGATGGTTTGCTTGATGAGCTTTGCTTATATTCTGCATATTGTTTCTTGAGTTTGTTGATTCCCATAGTTGACAACACCAGTCGAGTTATTTTTGAGTCGGAATTTTGTAATACTAGTTTTAAGTGGAGAAATTTTCTTGTTAACTGCTTTTATGGATGCTTATGCACAATTACCTTTCACTGTAGAAATATGTGTAAATTCAATATTTAGATTAATTTCTATAGCTAGCTACTACGCTTAAATTATTTTTTTAAATATATATCACTCTCATATACTATGGTTAACTATATAGTACCAATATATGGGAACAACTGTACAATGTCTAACAATCTCATATTTTCTACCCTACTTACATTCTCTAGAATTGAGATTTATGAGGCATTGTCTTCCCAACTGCTTCAGAAAAATATTTCACATTTCACTCAACATTTTCCTTCATTTCATGGCAGTGATGAAATGTATGCCTTTGCAAGTTGTCCTTGCAACGATATCTCCAGGTTGGGCTTATGCATTTACTTCTCTAGCTGTAATGGTAGCTGCTGGGGCAGGTGGTGGTCAGATGCATCTTCCAAAAATACATCCTTGAGACGTGAGATGTTAGTTATTGAAAGAAGAGCATGAAGGTTGTGTAACTTTACAAGATTTCAAAAGCCACCTGCTTTATCAGGAAGTCCTCAACCTAAACCAAAGGACAAGGCATTTGCAAAGGCAGAAACTTTAGCAGTTGCATGAGATCTTGAGTGAAGTGCCAAAATTGGTTCTGGGAGAGGTCTGAGTGATGTTGCAATGGAAACATCAGCACAAAGGAGGAGTCTTGGTGATCGAGAAAGAGTGAAGAGATGGAATAATTTTGGGGCAATGGGAAATGTGTGGTTGGAATGGTCGCAATTAGCTGTTCCTACTATGATATGATTGTGTTGAAATATATTCAAGCATTGGCTTATGATGGTTGATAAAGCAAGAAACAAGAGGAAAAGAGAGGTATATATATATATATATATATATTGCTTTATGACTAAGGCATTAAGTTTTCTGGTATAATCTGAATTATACTTTATAATTTTTATTGCTCATCTCTTATTATTATATGCATATTGATAGGCATGCATTAGTTGTTGTTCTTGATGAATTTTAGACAAAAGTGGGAGCACATGCATGGTGTAGACTTATCCGCTCATGAAGTTCTCTTTGGGCCACTAGGATACTAGCTGGGTCATCTAGAACAAGTTAGTTTTGAATCATTTTACTATATTTTTCCATGTCTTTGAAAGTAGATAATAACAATTCAAAGCCTATATATATGACCTTTATTTAAATAAGGATTTTCTTATCTTGTACAATGTTTCACAGGCTGTTCATTTCAAACATATGTATAATTTGTAATTGAGTGTTTACAATATATACAAAGGTATACTAGAAGCTCTATTTTGTGGAAAACTCACTTCGTATGTGAAGACTTCTTAAGAGGAACTAAAGTGGAACATCACATAAAGGAGTAGCTGCAAATTATGTTGATTTTTGAACCGAGAGGCACATTTTACAACCCAGTATGGAGGAGATGTGTAATTTTGTCAGTCTAGCTGAATTTTCATTAATTTTGGCCAAAATAAAAATATAAATATTTTTTGGTTAAACAATAGCTTAAAAAATAACCATATAGATCTATTTTGGTTCTTAGTCGTTGGATTCGTGTTCTCCACTTACATGTAAGTTCCATATAATGGCAATCTGCAATAAATAATGTATTCACTTACTGTCTTTAGTTTTTTTTTAAATAATTTTAAATATTTGAGGTTGGGTTTTCTTGATGGCTCGATTAATATTTTTCTTCGGCGTCAGTCATTTTTTTAGTGAAATTCATTTATGGTTAAAAATTATAGCAAAGGGCAGGGGATCTCCTGTTAAGTTTAGTGGAATTTTTTTAGTGGAATTCATTTATGATTAAAAATTCTAGCAAAGGGCAGGGGATATCCTACTAAGTTTAGTGGATTTTATGTAAAAAATCACTAACATATTCCAAATTGAATATTTACGACACATTTATAGACTGTAAACTGTCCTCCATTCATGTCCTTTCAATGACTTATTTCCATATTCCAAATGTTGATTCTTTATTCTTTTATACTGAATTCTCACCAGATTAGTTATAGGCACTAAAAATTCTGTGTCTTTCAAAGAGAGATTACAAGATTTCAAAATAAATTTCAAATTAAACATTGTACTTGCATTTACATTTGTAAAAAATGATTTTAATTTACATTCCCTGTTCAGGGAATCATGAGTTTTGTTTACATTCCATTACCAAGAGATTATTATCTTTTCTTCTCTCAAAAATTTCAAAACAAATACCCCAAGTCTAGAACTGATTACATTTCATGTTTAACTCTAACCTATCAACCACATCAATGTATCCATTTTAATTATGGAAATGTGATATATCGATTACTGTGATTAACTAAGCTAGGATCTGTAACTGCTTCAAACTCCATTAATTGCTAGGACCTTGATATTTTTATGGAAGTGGCATAGGAACCACCTGGCGTGAGATCGTCGCAACTTCCCTCTTTATGAACTACTATTGTAGGAACTTCTTTGTGTTTTGTACTGGTATAAGTGAGGTAGGTTCGAGGGTAGAGAACGTGGGGTTATGAGATTATACCTCGTATTGGGACTACTTCATATCGTTGTTGGTGGTATGGATTAAGGTGGTATCTCCTTAAAGTTTCTCATAGTTATTCATACACCTTGATGCATTATTTTATTTATTTAGATAACAATAATTATTGTGTAAAGCTTAAGGCATCCAATAGTCATGATGAAAACATTCTCCTGTTATACAGTAGTTGGTTGTTCCATTATAGTAAAAGAATTAATTCATCCTAACATTAAAACTAAACCATAAACCTGACCTAAACTCAATTTCATAATCAAAATGGTTTCAAAATATATATGTTTGAAGTATATATGTCAAAGGGTTCCGTTGAAGCAAAAACTCGTTGTGGTTAAATTCCATAACTAGATAGAGATATGTTCATGCTCAATTCACATTTTCATTAAGGAGAACTGAACAAGGTAGGGATCTTGCCTCTAGTGTTGCTACTAGGGCCCTTCAATAGCTTTTTACATAAATTATCCTTCTTTCCATTCCAGTAATTTGAGGATTCACACAAATCCATTGGAAAAAAACATAATGGATTTTTGACGTATATTTTATGTGAAAAATTCCTTGAATAAACTCATATTGCTGGAATATATGAAGAGTGGAGACATGCTAAACATAAACCATTAAATAGTTGTGACAAGATATTAAAGGCTTGTGATAATTCTAGTTACTTTTTTTGTATGACTAGATTAAATAGTTTTTAAACTAGCAATTGCACCAAATGTTGCAAAGGAAACGTCGCAAGTCGATAACATATGAAAAAATAGCATAGATGAAGAGTGATGTGATATGTTATGTGATGTAAATGTAACCCAATTTGAGTAAAAGAGAAATATCAATTCTATTTCCTCTAGGGTAACCTTTTATAATTGAGTGCCCCTCCATTGATCATGTACCCCAAATGCACTAATGATTGCTAAGCAAGTTCACATTTCCTAGTGTTTTCTATATATTGATTTTTTTTCAAAGCCTCTGACACCTACATAAGATATGAAATGTTCTCCTATTTGGTAGAGATATAAAATAATACGGTCTAAAAATACTAGTGAATACTACTTATATATCATCAACCATACCTTTATAAACAATGAAATATCTCCTAATAATATTTTCGGGTCAGGTAAAATATGCCTTAAATTTTAACATTTTGTGATTTTACCAATCATACTTTGAATTCTATTTACAGAAACAAAAATATATTATTGCATGCAAAAGTCTCCAAACTATAAAAATTGCATTTTCCATCCTTTACATAGGATTTGGAGGTTTACTAGTTTTCACTTAAACCACTTTTAACATATCTACCCTACATTCTTAACATATACATACCATAAATTTTGTTTTTACTTGTATTAACTTCAACTATCAATATTATAATAGAGCATATAGAGTTAATGATCGTAGTGATCATCTCTTGGAATATTTTCTTTATGTATCAATAGTATGTGGTGACATTTACTTGCAGTAACTTTGATTTATATATATCAATATTATATGTTCGAATTTACCGCCGGTAGTTGCGTTTATATATGTCATATGTGAAGGGTGCGGTTTCCAAAGTTTTAGCTATGCGAATCGACTCCCCCTTCCCGCTAATCATGAAGGTTCTCAAAGCTCATCGATCCTTTGCCAAGTGTCAGTGTTGCCTCGGGATCCCTTTGGAAATAAATGGGCACAATGCCAAGGCTTGAATTGATGAGTAAGATGGTTTGCCATTAGGGTAACTAACTCTCTGACCTGGTTATGCTAAGGGTCCTCTCATTTTGTCATCTTGAGGGTTGTGGAAGCTCTGCAAATTCCACACCACTCTTTTCATTAGCTGTTATGGCGATATTTCTTCAGGTATCGGTTGATTTCTATACCAAATGAAAATTTTCAAAACTTCTCTAAACTTTGTCTGGTTATTGTTTTAGGGTTGGAACATTTTCCTTCCAACACTTTTCGTTCCAGTTTCTCGGTCGGTTTCCTAAGGCGAATTCCAACAAGTATCATTTTGTATCTTGTTTATTCCCCCTCTATGTAAATTTGTGCACTTTACAAAAGGTTGCACTCATGTTGTCAAGTATTAACCCTATGATTTTGTTGTTCCGGACAAGCTAGGAAGTCAGTCTGGACTTCCCTTCAGGTAATATTGTACCATATTTTTTCTTTTGGGATATAAATGGTGTCATCCTTAGATTAACAAGGTTTTATTTATTAATTACATGTACCATTATCTTCCTCCAAAGCGTGAGGTTAGAGCTGGGTTGGAAATAAAGCACTCACGGCTTCTCATTCTTGGATATTCAGGTTTTTATCTTGCACTTGAAGGATTTTTTGTGTCCATGGTCATTGACGGTGGTTAGGAGGTGTTGTAATAATTTCTCTGGAGGGCTATATCTCTCATAACCACTAGCGTTTCGCACACGGAATGGTTTTGTTTAAATCTAAAGATGTAAATTAAACCTATGGTCAGAGGTTGTTGGTCTCAAGTATTTTAGCAGAGTACTCCCTTGCATGAGAAATTTTTGATGTTATTGTTATAAAATTTCGACACATTTGTATAGGAAAATCTAAGATTACTTCGGTTATTATATAAATGATCTCTTTCGAGGGTTTGACATATTTTTAATTTGGGATTATCAGTCTCTAATGAATATATGTTTGTATTAATTTTAGTATGATGCCTTCGTCTTAAATTTGTTGTAGAATTATTATGAGGCTTGTTCATTCTATCGAGGGTTTGGAAATTTCAACTGAAAATTAAACAATTGGTGGTTTGCTCATGTTGTCTGCAATTTCTGTAGCGTTTCACTATAGGACCCATTAATTGGGTTAATAAAGGACTTAGTTATTTTTTTTTCATTTTCGATCTTTGTATTGTATTATTATTTGTATAATAACAATAATGGTTGATCCATGGAATCACAAAACACCATATATTTCCTTTATAAAAATTCCTTTGCTATCCGAGAGCTTGGGCCAATCGTTGTTGTAGTTTGAATGCTTTGGTTTGCTACTTCTACTATTCAAGAGTCAGTTAGAAACTACAATATTTTAGTAAAATGCAGTTTAAAAGAAAGAAAGTGGGAGCTTGGGCCAGTTGTTGATGTAGTTTGAATGCTCTAGTTGACTGCTTCTGCTATTCAAGAGCCATTCAAAAAGAAAGAAAGTGGACATTTTACTATACATTTTAGTAAAATGTAGTTTACTAAAGTAAGAAAGTGGACATAGGAAGAAGATAAAACCTTAGATAACAAGGGCTTATAAAACACTACTGGACAAAGGATGAAGATAAACCCTCAGATAATGGGGCTTTAAAAAAAACAGCTCGATAGGGGAAGAAGATAAAACCTCAGATAATGGGCTCCTGTGTGATTTATGCTTGGAAATTCTGGGTCTAAAACACTATGGGTCTACCTTCTGTAGCCAATAGATTTCCTGTGTTCTTCAATGCAACATTGATTCTTTCTATAGATTTTAAATGAAACAGTTATTTTATATAGTATTTCACCATTTGCAAAACATTTTAACTTCTAAAAGAAGAAATATTTATGACAAAAACGCCCAATTAGACCTTTTGAAAAAACAAACCACATGTCTATTCAGAAAACTATGAAAGCGATTCGATCAAGCCACATGTATGTTCATAAAACTAACGAAGCGATTTGATCTGCCATGGTGAATATTTTTACCGTTGCTGAAGAAGAGAGGGAAAGAATGATTGCTTCAGCAAGGAGAGAGTTGGGTTTCCCATGAGGAGCATCGAGCATCCTCTTGTTACTCATATGGTTCCAAGGAGGGAAGAACGCTATTTTTTTAGTTACGACAAGATATTTGATCAAATGTTTCAGTTATGGAAAGATATTTGATCAAACGTTTCAGTTATGGCAAGATATTTGATCTAACGGTGGCAAACATTTGAATCATCTAACATTAGATCAGACAGAGCATAGCAAGACACGTAAGACAAGAGGGGACTTGTTTTCTAAGGGGAATGCCTTACGGCGTAATTATTGTATATTAGCTTGTTGTGTGAGTCATGCTACATGGGTGTGACATTGAGCTAACTCAATCGAGTTATTTTTATCAAGTTTAAAATAGGGGTTGCATGATTCTATATTTTACAAAGATTACACCATGCATTTTTTTTAAATCAATGCCTATATATGCAATTTCAAGGACTACCATAAATCTCACATAATTTTTTAAAGGGTGCTAGCTCAATGGAAGAGCACCTCCGTTATAAGCAAGAGGTCAGTGGTTCGATTCCACTGTGTCTTAATATGAATTAATCAATGATATTGTAAATTATTTTTAATTAAATACTTTTAGTATTGGTTTATTTTAGTGGTGAGATTTTTTTCTAGATTCGTTATTTTATATTGTCTCTAAAGAGACAAAAGTGATGTTGTACTATCTTTGAATGTAATTTTTTATTGTCTCTAGAGAGAAAATAGTTAGGATCAAAAGGCATTGTCTCTTTAAAGAAAATATGTCTTTAATCTCAACTATTGTCTCTAGAGAGACAAAAATGAAATTTCTTTGGAGAGACAAAAATGAAATTGTCTTTGGAGAGACAAAAATGCTTGTGTTATATATTATCTTTATAGAGACAATATTTTAAGATGACTTAATTTTAAAACAATTTAAGACAATACACAAGTTTTCTTTTATCTCAAATTAAAACAATTTATCCAAAAATTGTCTTAAAAATTGTCTTAAAACTCCCTTTATATTGTAGTGATAGTAACCACACTGTAATCACCACATCGATCGCAAGGCATGGAACAAATCGCTGATTAGCTGTAAATGTATGAGTCACCGGTGTTGATCATTATTATTATGGGTGCATATTATAAATATTCCGTAGGGTTAGTGCATAGGTGAATGGTAATTGGTAATAATTTAAGCACTCCCTTATAATGGTATCGATAACGAATGGCGAGCTTTTCAATAATACTAAACCCTCCATTATGTTCATGTGCATCAAGTTTATGGGAATGGTATATATTAAATTTATATATATTGGCATTGCTTATATATATTGGGTTTATCTACTCATTTAAATAAATAAGGCACTTTCTTTGCGCTTGGATTCAGATGCTCGTATACAAATATAAATGGAGTATCAATCTTCTTGCACTTTATATTGAGAAGCTTACATTTATTCCTTTTGACCCCATCCACTTCGTGGAATGTAAAAACCTTGGCATGTTGAGGAGGCGTGAAGTCCAAGTGAAAAACATGCTTGTGAAAAACATGCTTATCCCTTTTTGAGGCAATATCTATGAGCGGTCTCACTGTTTCCATACTTATTGGAATGTATAAGCCTTGAGACGGTGGTGGTGGAGTACGAGTGAAAATCCTAGATCTGTTCAGTGTCTTCCTAGTTTATAGTGCAATCTGCAATAGAATTGCAAAATACTCTTAAATTGAGTTAAGAGATTCACACTAGGGATTACCAATAAAGGAGAACAAATAAATTTTTTTAAGAGTAACTTAACGTTATTTTAAGAGTAACTTAACCAGTGGGAAAGACGCTTACCTTAACGAGAGGGAAATTAATTTGTTTCCTAAAGCTGACCTTAACCAGAGAGAAATTTGTTAGTTTTTTTTCTTAGAGGGAAATTTATTTATTTATTCTAAAGCTGACCTTAACCAGAGGAAAATTTGTTTTTATGTTTTTTTTTATTTTTCCTGTGTGTTAACTGTGGCGATAAAAGCTATCACAAAAGGTCCAAGTTTGATAAGTATTGAGGGTTCGGGCTTAGACGGAAATTTGTTTTTTTTCGGGCGTGAGTTAAGTTGAGGGAAATATGTGTTTTAACCAGAGGCAACTCTTGATTTTTTCGTGTTAAGCGGAGTGAAATTTGTTTTCTTATTTTTTTTCTGTTGTTCTGAATAACAGCTATCCCAAAGGTCCCAGTTTGATAAATATTGAGGGCCCACGTTCAGAGTAAAATTTGTTGTTTGGGTGTGAGTTAACTGGAGGGAAATATGTGTTTTTTTGGGGCTTGTAAAGATAAAAACTATCTAAAAGGGATCAGGTTTGAAGGAGCTTCTACAATCCAACTTCCACCCCACCTTTGTGAGACATATTACAAATTAGGAAATAGTTGTTTGAAACATGACAATGAAGAAATAATTTTCCATTTCATCTACTACTGTGCACAGACGGACATTTCATTCTTTCATTAGATGCAACATTGGAACTGCTTCAACTCAAATGTGGTTGAATCGAAAGAACCGGACGACGCAATGGAATGCAACATTAATGATGCATTAGAAAATTAGAATACATGTGAATGTTCAAAAATGATTTTATACATATTGGCCATGGAAAGAAATTAATTTTTTAATTTTAAATACAAATTATAATTATTTATTTGAAAAAAAAAATCAATTGGTAAATGTTGATTGATTTTGATTTTAAAAATAATTGTATTTACAAAATACTGAAATTTTAAAAGATAATAATATTATTAAATATTTAAAAAGTATTTCAAATAATAAAAAGATAAAATATTTAAGCAAAAAATATTATTTGCAAATAATGGTGAATGATCAATATCTATTTAATAAATAGTGAAATTAATCACAAAAGATTACAATCTTAATGCACTGGCCTTTTAGTTTTATACCACTAACTTATTATGCTCTAAAGTCCTATAAAGTTAAACTTCTACAACCTTATATACATAAATATGACTTGGTATAATATCAAAATAGGAGGTCAACCATCCAACCAATCCAAGTTAAATTGTGCTTCTATCACATCAACTCTAAGATCCATGATGGTAGAGCTCTTGATATGCATCCATTTTTTCCCTATATATTCATCACATATAACATGCTTTAGAGATGTCATCCTTCCAATTGATTTAGGAAGCTTCCTTATGCGAGAACACTCTCTCATGTCAATCTCCTCAAGGTTGCTTAGTTGTCCTATTTCATCGGGAAGTTCTTTTAAACTTTGACAAAATGAAATGTCTAGATATTCCAACTTTCCAAGTTTTCCAATAGATGTTGGAAGTTCTTTCAAACTTAGACATGCAGATAACCTTAACATTTTTAACGAGATGAGATTCCCCAAGTCATTAGGTAACTTTTGAAGAAGGTGACAATTACTGATAGACCAACTTTTCACTGATGTCATGTCACATATTGCTAGGGGCAACTCCTCTAAATCATAACAGTAGTCTAAGTTAAAATCTAGCATTTTTGGAAGCTTTAGTCTGGTTTGGGTGTTGTTGAACCTTGATATGTTTCCATTCCCTTCACATAAGCTCAAAGATAGCTTCTCTAAATTCTGTAAGACTTTATCTTGCTCTTGATGTGAGGGCATAATTAGCCTCTCCAAATGGATAGCCTTTAGTTGTGTGAATGAAGATATGTCTGGTAAACCATTCACTATGGCCCTCTTGGATCCATAATTGAATATTATGAGGACTTTCAATTTTCTCATAGAACCTAAAAACAAAGGAAGAAAGTAGTTTTGTGTAGAAAGGAATAAAATGAGAGCCTCTGCATCATCAAAATTCATCCCACGCCATTGTTTTTCTTCCATGGCACCTACATACATGAACCAAAAATATAAAATTTATTTAGAAAGTTATAGATTACATGGACATACTATGAAATCATTACATATATTTTACAATACTTGATATTAAAGGCCAATTTTTACAAATTGGTTTGTGATCGACTCGTACACATCACATAATGATAATCTATTGGGTATATATGGAATAAAATTCACCAAAAACAAAAATAAAGCTATTGAAAAAATGCCTAGTATCATATGTGAATCAAAATGGTGAATATGGGAAAATTCTAACAAAATTCAATAGCTTTTTCTAAAGTTTTTGTTTAGCACTTGTGAGTCGCACAGTAGAGCGTGCTATTTGTAAAAAAGGCTAAATAAGAAACTTTATCTTAGGTGCATTATTAACTAATTCGTAAATTGGTGATGGTCCCATAATGCCCCTCATCAAAACTATTATTGAAACTAGCTAGTTCCTCTAGTGATGGTCTCTAGAGTCAATTTCCAACGCTTATTTCAACAACACTTTTTATGAGGAGCATTAAAGGATTTCCACCAATTTAATTTTAGAGACACTTGTGGTGATGTCCTTTAAGGCCCCTATTATATCTAAAAAGTGGAAAGTTTTGCATATATTTTACGTGAATTCTCCATATTAGTTCTACCAGCATCCATGACCTCATTCTATTTACTAAACTTACAAACTAGCATGAAATGCAATGAGGAGGTAAAAGAAGAAATGATGTCCAAATACAATAGTTTCAACTTCAATATTTCGAAGGAAGTACGTGTGCATACTTTAAGAAATGATAAAAATCACTCACCTGTGTGAATGGAAACCATTTGAGCATCAAATGATTGATCTTTGAGAAATTCCCATTCTCCTTGGAAATTGTGCTCCTTTTTAGGCATAAGCAACCTCTTCCTATGAAGTATATTGACTTGAGATGACAAATATAGAGCCAAGTCTCGCATTACATCATGTTGAGAAAAGTACAACTCATTGACACCTCCATATTTGATTGCTTCACTCCTATTAGGTCCAATCACCAAAAAACACAATATATAAGACATAGAAATCCAAGATAAAAGAGATTGAGCACAAAAAACATGAAAAAATGAACTTACTTCAGATAGCTTGTTAAATTCAATAGATTTCTACTTGCAAGTTCTAACAGGATGACAAATGCATCATTCCAATCCATCTTTCGCACATACACCCAAATGTCCAATAATACAGTGATGGATATTTTTTTATCCCCTGGAAATAATCCCAAGTCTAAAAAGCACTCGTGTACTTCCTCATCCAAGACATCAATGCTGGTCTGCAAGCATTTGAGAAGTCCTTCTTTATGATAATTGGATATTGATTCTCCATTTGAAATCTTGTTATTAGCACTCTCCCACACTGGTTGAGGTTTACCATGCAAAGAGCTTCCAATAACCTTTAGAGCAAGTGGTAGGCCTTTGCATTTTTTTTGCACCTGCGATTCACACAAAAATTACATCAAATTGTGTCGGTGGAAAACAAATTAAAGAAATATTTTGATGTAAAAAGCATAAATAAATCACTTGCCTAAGTTTAACTCTCATGCACAAGTGTCTTTTGTGGATCTCTACAAATATCAAAATCAGGTTTTTTTTTTAATGAAAAACTTATTCTAGTAAAGGACTATCAAGAGTATTATATATACCATATCTCTTATTGAAATAAAAATCTTACTATTAAGAATAGAGGAACTTGTCTTAAAGAAGAATGCAATACCATCAAAGTGATTCACCACTATAATAATACCTTGTACTTTAGAGCATTTACATGGATGGTAGACATTATTGCAATATTAAAACTATCTAAACTCAATACATAGTGTATTATATATAAATACCATTTCAATATTGTAAAAGGTAATGTACCTCTTTGACTAGTTGTTCATTTGCATTACTTGGAATTGATCTCTGCCCAAAAGCCCAAAAGCAGAAAAGGGATAAGGCAGCCACATCGTCCAATAGTGGCAATTCATAAATTCGAGTTGAGGTTGTTTTGAGGATGGTAGAATGATCACGAGTTGTCACAAGAGTCTTATATCCTTCCCCTTCAAATAACAATAATTCCAAATTTGCTTTAGACCAAACATCATCCAACACCACAAGAGTTGGCTTGGATTTCCTTTGTAGGTGTTGTTGTAGTTGTATATGTGCATCCTCCATATTTTGAAATTGAGGAGCTTTCCTACCAACAATCTTCTCCCACATTGTATCTAAAATTGCCTTCATGTTTGGGGATTGTGTGACACTTAGAAAAATGATATTATTTTGGAAAACACCTAACACACAAAAAAGAAAAATGATTTAGATAACAATTCTATAAAAAATATAAGATAAAAATTCTATAGAGTAAATATAAAATAAATTCTTAAAAACATATTTAATTAAAATTTCTTATTTTATTTAAAAACAATTATTATATATTGCATCTTATACTTGGTCTCGATGTGTGGTCTTTGCGACCGATTCCAAGTAGGTCAAAAATATACAGAATTAAACTTTCAGAGATATGAAGTATCACCTTTAATTTCTGGATCATTGCATAGAGCCAATGCCATAGTTGTTTTGCCAATACCTCCCATGCCATGCACCCCAACAACGGACAACTCTCTCTGGAGTAGAATCGTCTTCAAATTCCAAATATTATTTTCTATCCCCACTTCAAATTCAGACTTTACTAACCCATCATAACTACAAGGAGCCTCGTTGAAGGCTCCGTCAGATAAATCATTTGAACCCATTTGTTGAAGCATCATGGCATTCTCACGGGGATCATTGGTGAATTTGGAGATAGTTTCATTCATCTTCCTCTCATCAATTGACCGCAAATCGTAAAGATGGCGAAAGCTCTGCAGTTCAGTTACGAGATTCTTCACCTCAAGAAACACGTTGGCTGGCATCTGATACACGAGGAAGTCAGAGATCTCTTTCTCGAACTGGTGGATTTGAGAGGCATATCTAAGGTTCTGAAAGATTTTAAAAGGGCTGGTTTTCTCACACTTGTTCACCAATTCAACACCCTTCATAAGGATGTTCAAGAACTGCTCGTATGTGGGATTTTGCTCATTTTTGGGATTTTGTAAGTCCAACAAACAGATCTGCTGAGTTGTTTGAATAAGGCCCGTGAGCAGCGCATCTAATTTACTGCACGACTTCTTGCAAATCAAGCGATCCATTCTATGCTCAAATTCTCAGTATATATTTTCCCCTTTCGATATGTCTATAAAATCTTGTTCTTATTTTATCACGTTGCACTGCTTTGTTGGGTACTCGGGAGTGCAAATTTATAATTATAACAAGAGTCACGTAATCGGGTGAAAGTACTCAGGGGGGAGGAATTAGATTGTCCTGTGATGCGCTCTCCATTCAGCGCGAATTACTTGTTTGTTACGTCATGGACTCCATTCACGCGAATTACTTGTTTGTCACGTCACTTTTGCACAGACACGGAAAGCATATAGGACGCAAATGGAGAAAAATGAGCCCTAGCACGTTATGGAGGTTTTTTGGGGTTTTTTTTTGGTTTTTCTTGTTGGGAGGGATTTGTTAAATTCTAATTTTGAGTCGTGAATTTTACACCATTTAAGTCTCCTAAATCTCATTAATTTCCTGATAAGTTTTCAGGAGACTAAATCCATATATAATAAAAAACCTAATTTAAACCATATAAATTTTTGACTAAAATTTCTATGGTTACATTCCAACCAAAAATTCCATACAGCCAATAGTGTAGATATGTGGAAATGTTGTTCACGCAAACGTAAGTAATTTCACAGCACATTCGACAACATTTCTTCTAGCGTTGTCGTTGTTTTTTTCAATTACAACTCCACTTCGTTCATCATTAAAAAATAAGGTCGATCCGAATGAAGAAATGAGAAATCGAATTCAACGGTCAAAAGTACCGACACGGTATTGCGTTTTTCAAGGATGTGGCATCTCAGAAAAGCGTTTTGGTGAGAACTGGTGGATAGTTTGAAGCTGTTCCGTCAGCTGTTTTCTCAACCTCGAAGAAGCTACTAAGGAGGAGATGGATGAGAACCAGGGAGGCAACTTCTTGGCCCTTGCTTTGCAATAAACCTTTGGAGATGGGTGTGTGTGGTGCCTTGACATGGAAGGACCACACTACCCTCACACAGGGGACTTTGGGTAATGTTCCCTCACAAATTTGATGGATGATGCTTGGATGGATGTGGCTACTTTGGTATTTGATCTTAGATAGCATCATGGAAAACATGTTACAAAGATGATGGAGACTACTTCATGGACCTGGATATGGCTTATTATTTGATGGACATTAAGTTGTAGATGAGATGGGGATTGCTTCATGGACTTGAACATGGATTATCTTGATGGGATGGATTCTTAATCGAGTTGATGATGTGATAGGATGCAGGAGAAACAACCGACACATCGCATGAGGATGTGCATTCTCATGATGAGAGCGTATGGTTGGATTAGCTACCCAACTAGTTTGAAATCATGGGGGCTAGCAGTGTGCAGAGTAGTGTTGGATATGGTGGATTTTTATTGGTTATATCAGGAATATGTTGAAGATATGTCTTGGTTATTACTGATATGTGTCAAGTTGTGTTGGAGTATCTTGACAACAGTTTCACATGATGATATCGACGATATATGATGGTTTGACACGATAGGTTGCAGAGATAACATGTAACTTGACTTGGGGAGATTGAATTTCCATGATGGAGGAAACATGTGGAGTTTGCGACATATGTGATTGGAGATCATGGATTGAGGAGATGTTCCCATGGACACTTTTTATGGAGTCATGAACCTTGGTGGTTTTTGCCATATTGGAGTAGAGATGGGCAGGATAGAAATTTCGGAGATGTTGGAGCTAGCAACACTTTGTGACGATGATGTTGGAGTTTTCGAGGATGAAAACCTTATTTAGAGTCTGGGAGGATGTCACACCCCCGATTTGAATTCATGCGACTGAGTGGTGGCAGGCACTCCTTGGTGCGACGGCCGCCCAACTTGGGCATGTGCGATGGGTGCGCCCATAGCGGCGAGCAGAGTCGTGTGTTTTTGGTGAATACGGTGAGCTTGGGTGCTCGGTAGGCGAGTCAAATGCATTGGGAGAAGTTGTGTTGGTGAGCGCGTTAGGTGATAAGGGTGCGTTAGTGTAGCGGTTGGACGAGCTAGGCGCGTCGGGAATGGGTGTCTGAGCTGATCTGGGTGACTCGAGTGACCCGAGCGACCCATTGGTGGAAATGACTTATGCGATGGCAACATGAGCATTGGAGCATTTATAGGAGCGTGGTTGAGTTGTGCTTATGGCTAGGCTAGTGTGTTATTATCATCGGAGGGGACGACACATAGATTATGCGGGCAAGCCGACATGATGGTGAACGCGCCAAATCATGCAGGGTCATGGCCCGACTGAATGGGACGAAACAACGACATATAGATTGGTGTTTGGTGGAAGTTCTAAAGGAATCACCGAATCAAGCAATTAGATAACCAAGTGAAGGAGTTTGAGCAACATTGAAAGTTGCAATGAATAGGTCGAAGCAAAGGGGATTTGAGCGAAGGCAATCGATGAAAGATCGAGCAAAGGTTTCTGGGTGAAGTCGGGTCGTAGGTCATGCAGACAATGCACCCGCACCATGGCCATGCTACTGTGGGTAGAACAAAAGCACGAGCCGAGTCAAGTTGTGGAAAGGCGAGCGTGTAGAGTCAACGGGCGGAGTCAGGTGACCTGCTAGGAAACGTGTTCAGGAATTATGTGCAGACAGTCAGAAAGGCGTGACGTATGCAGAATCTGACCTGGTTGACTCGAGCTGCATGACAATAGGTCGACTCGGGCAGAACGCGTGTAGAGTGTGACCTTGCTAATCCAGGTTGCACGACTTTGGCAGAAACATCAGAAATTGTATTTTGGAGGTAAATTTGGGGTTTCCATTAGACTTAGATGTTGTTGGGAGGCATTGTTATCGGCTCAAAACACGAGTGTAGGAATGAATCGGAAAGGTGTGAAGTTCCTTCACGGACTTGGGAAAACTTGTATGATTATTGTAAAAATTGTACATTGTTGCACTGTTATATATTATTGGGCAGAATTTTCGGGAGTTTCCCCTCCCAAGTATGTATGGGCATACTTTTGTGATGGTTGTGAATTTTTAATTGATAAAGATTTAATATTGAAGATTAATGTTATTCCACTGCATTTTGTTAAATAACACTTGATTGGAAAATTGTCTAAGTGTTGACGATAGGCGTAGTCTATGCACTTGAGTATTTATAAAACGAAAGAGTGTAGTAGTTGTTGGGGTTCCCATGTTTTGGCAAGTTGGCAATACCAAAAGATGAGACAACATCAGAACCACTTTCAGACCTCAGGATCTAGCCCTCC
Source organism: Pinus albicaulis (assembly GCA_034641835.2). Lineage (NCBI taxonomy): Eukaryota > Viridiplantae > Streptophyta > Pinopsida > Pinales > Pinaceae > Pinus > Pinus albicaulis. The sequence goes on from MU968416.1 coordinate 164,533, forward strand.
TAGGTCCAGAGAGGGATCTCTCTATGTATGCAAGGTTTGATGTCCTTTAAGCTCTGAGTTAAGATATTAGGCTAGTTAATGGGCACGGGTTTGTTTGTTTGATTGTTTGTTTGGTTGTTGGGAATCAGGAAGGAAGAGTTCAATATGAGGCAAGGATGTGCAAAGAGGATTTATGGCAAAGGAGGGATGATTTCAAAGAACCCTCGAGACCATTGGGCAATGGAGTCAGGAAAGGGTTTACTTGCTATTCAATATGCAGGGTTTCAGTTGGGCTAGTCATCTAAAGCATCGGATCTTAAAGATGATAGTGTGACATGAAATGGTAATAGAGAAGGTGAAAGCAAGGAAACCTCCAAGGTGACCTTTCAGGAATCAGATCCAGGGATAGGACATGCCATTGGACAACCTATGATCCGAAACCTAAAAGGTTAACTCTTCGGACAAGGAAACATTAAAGATTTAAACACAAAGGTGAATACCTGAGATCAGAGAGAGAATTTGAACTCTCAATGCTTTGGTATCCAGCTTAAGGGAACTTAGAAAGGTTCAATTAATTGAAAAGGACCCTAGTGAGACAGAGACTGAGTTCTAAACTCCCAGTGTCCCAATCCATTCAATTAAAGCCTAACAAGAACATCTAAAAACAGATTCATTAATTCATACATCAGCTAGCAGTAAATATTAGCCACTACACTGGTTAAATTAACTTGAATCAGTGCTCAGATAACACATATTGCGGAAAACATTAAAGGCAGGGAGAGCAGAAGCTTAGGGTACCATGCGAGGGTATATCCTAAACCGTATTTCTGATGCATGCCAGAAGAACCGAAATACGATGAATTACAAAGAAAACAGGGACAAAGATAGAAAAAACATCACTGCTGCTTTACATCAGGATCCAAAGAAATGTGCTTGTCATATTAAAGAGCAACACCATTCATGTACAACATTACCAACAGCTTGATATTCAGTCTGAAAACATCTTCCTCAGCCTATCTTACAACTTTACACAAAGAACATGTCTCAAGAGAAATAGCTTACAGTTCACCGATATCCGATCAACAACCAACAATGTTTTCTCATGAGTTTTTATATCTGAAAGAGAGACAGAGGAGGTAGATAAAACACTAAATGAAACATTAAAACGGAGTAGGAAGGGGGGCTCGAGGCCCATTCTATTTTAATGTCTATGCATTAATCTTCAGTACTCTCTGGGTGAGAGAGTGGTCTTAAACAGGCTGAAATTTACTCCAGGTATGTTCATGATGTACTCTCGGCTGCAGTACTTGTGGTACTCTGGTGAATTAAACAAAGGTAAAACAATCATTTCTGGGGTCTGCCATACTATGTAACCAATGCTTCTGGTAGCACTAGGATTGTTGTCATGGAAGAGATCTCCTCTGGAACACGGTATAGAATTAAAAACAAATGGGCACCTCGTCCTTTCATGGGAAAGAACATTCTGCTGATGGTGACACTGATATATTGTTTTCTGCGCGCTAGGCCTTCTGTGTGATTCATGAGGTCTTCAGTATGGTACTTCGCCTTTAAAACACTAAATTGTGGCTTAACATCTTCGATAATGTGCATTAGAACTCCTTAACTCTGTACTGACACTCTTTGCCGCTTCATGACTGTCTCTGTCAGTGAAAACTGAGCTTTAATGGCTCTGGAAAATTTTTACAGAGTTTAACTTTGTTCTTTTCATGAAAATCATGTCATAACACCTTCCATTAGGGGAATTTTGAGGTCTAAAATGGGCCTCATAAGAAAAATGTACAACAAAAATAAACTTTATAACAACCAATAGGATTCAAGATGATGATGTCAACCATGGGGATGATTCACCATTTTTTAAATAAAAGGGTAAAAATATTAAAAAATAATAAAATAATAAAACTACTTTTTCAACTCGTATTTTCAACTTATCTCCCAAAATTTTTACTCAAATTTCGAGCGGGAGTACTCGTTGGATGCGAAATTTAAATCCTCATCCAAGGAGTACCCATGTTGCATACTTTCGATGAACTCTACTACACGAAAAATGAGAAATACATAAAAAACATGATTGTAATCACGTTTTTTTTTATGTATTTCTCATTTTTCGTGTAGTAGGACCCATCGAAAGTATGCAACATGGGTACTCCTTGGATGAGGAATTAAATTTCGCATCCAACGAGTACTCCTGCTCGAAATTTGAGTAAAAACTTTGGGAGATAAGTTGAAATATGAGTTGAAAAAGTAGTTTTTCCATTTTTCCCTCTAAAATTTGATGATGTCATCAAATCTTATTTGATTTTTTCCACTATTATTTTATAATTTCCTTAGGAGGCCCATTTTAGACCTCAAAATTCCCCTAATGCCAGGCTCTTCTCCATAATTCCAATCCCTGAAAATGGTCTTCTCTGCATTCTGCACCACTGGAACAGTGACTGTGAACCATGGCGGTCGTCCACCACCCGTACCCTGCAAAATACACAGATTTGTTAAGAAAAACCATGCTGGAGGTGGACGGATGTAATGGAAGGCTGTGAGAATGGTAGCGCAGCATAGTGGAAACAGTGGATGCGAACGCAAAATGGTGGAGATCAGGCGAAATACAAAGGAAATGGGAAAATGCCACGAAAGCAAGGTGACGTGGAGCTCTGGCGGTGGGACCCGGTTAATGGTGGGGGCTTCTTCTTGAAGGATTCAAGAATTCAGAAAATAAATCTTTGGAGTAGGCCAGATGCCTAATCTTTGAGCCCTCTCTCTTCTTTGATTTCAGCTGTTACAAACATAATAAATCAGCAGAAACATTCCCAGACAATCTACCTACCCATCCTAGCATTTTTCTTCAAGGTGCATTTGAATTTGCAGACCCTTTTCATCATTTTATTGAAAACAAAAAACACATTAATCTAATTCTACCCTTGTCACTCCATGAGGCCAGATTAAACTGTTGGCCTCTCATGTTTCTCTACCTAATCTAATATTTGTTGGGATTAAGCTGTCCAGCAGATTTCTTCTCTACATTCTAAGACAGAAATTGAAAAACAGTCAAACTAGGATTAGACAGTCTAGTTTGCTGTGGATCTAAGGCATAAAGATAGTTGCACATGGACTGAAATTGCAAAAATTTGAAAAAAAGATCTTAAAGGCTTGAAATCTGAAACTTCGACGCATCCTTCTTTACTTTGTGACTCAAGTTTTGAGCTTGTCAGAGTCACTTCTTTCTTCATTTCAGCTCTGGTTTTGGGCTTGTTAGAGCTGAATCTACTTTCTTCTTTGCTGGTTCAGATTTTAGGCATGTTAGAACCAGCTGTCTTCACTTCTTTTAGCTTAGGTTTTGATCGTGTTAGAGCCAATCTTTGTCTCTGTTTTTTGAAACATTTTCTCTTTTTCTCGAAAACAAAACACTGCAATGGTATGTACAATGGAAATGGAAACTGTAAATTGGAAATCAACAAAAGTAGTGTTTGAGCATCCTGCTATTGACAGGACCCCCAAACAGCTCTTTACCATCTAGCTCTTGTATAAAAAAGGCATTTGGACCCACAGTGGCCTGTATGATGTAAGGACCTTGCCACAAACTGTCAAATTTGCCATGCTTTCCTTTGTCCTCTCTCCTGGAGTCCCATTTCAGAACTTTATCTCCAATTTTGAAGTTACAAGCGTTGGTCCTATTATCGAACAACTTCTTTATATTTTCCTGGATCTTCAGGGCTCTGTTATAGACCTCTTCCCTTGTTTGCTAGAGATGAATTGTTTGATTTATCCTTCTCACCATACTGACTTCTTCTATCTGAATCTCTTAGACAAGTTTAATCACTGGTACCCCAAGGCTGGTAGGAAACACTGCCTCTGTTACATAGACAAGCTGATATGGTGACATGCCAATGGATTTATTTGTCGTAAGCCTGTCAGCCCATAAAGCATGCACTAGCTTGTTGTGCCAGGACTTCTTGTTCTCTTCAAGCAGTTTTTTGATAATGTTCACCAAGCTCTTGTTTGATGATTCAGCTAACCCATTACCTTGTGGGTAATAAGCAGTTGAATGACCGAGTGCTATTTGATACCTGTGACAAAAATCAATCATTTTCTTGGATCCAAAAGCAGCAACATTATCAGTGATTATTTTTCTTGGGCAACCAAACCGAGAGAGGATGTGGTCTTCTAGGAACTTAATGATGACAGAATTTGTGGCATTCCTAGAAGGTATGGCCTCTATTCACTTTGTGAAGTAGTCTGTGGCTGTCAGAATCCACCTGTGTTGTGCAGAAGAAGCAGGGTGCATTTCTCCTATGAAATCTAGGCCCCATTGCATAAAGGGACCTTCAATAGTGATGGGTTGTAAAGGTAGAGGGATGAGCTTTCTTTTGCCTTCAAAAATATGGCATTTATGGTAGGCAATTATCATCTTATGGATGTCGTTGAAAAGTGTGGGCCAATAATAGCCAGCTCTGAGTATTTTGTTACCAGTGGTTTTCCAGTTCAGGTGGCCTCCACACTCTCCTACATGGAACTCCTGTTTAATCCTCTCTACTTCAGTTTCAGGCAAACATTTAAGCAATAGACCATTTTCATTTTTTCAGTATAAACATTCATTCAGTATGCAGTAGTTTCTAGCTTTTAGCTTTAGGAATCTGGCCTTAGTTTTTGATAGTCCAGGAGGGGCATTGAGGTTTGTGAGCACATGCAGGATGTCAGAATACCAAGGAGAGTTTTGAAATTTCTCCTCAACAGTAGGGTCAAGCGATCCTTCCTACTCATCCAAGGCATCTACCATGTTTATGTCAAGGGCTTGTAAATTTGATTCAGCCGTTAATCGAGCTAAGCCCTGAACTTTGATCAGTTTTGTGGGTTTTATTTCCAGGTCATATTCTAAAATCACGGAAATCCATTTTCCCCTCTTCCCATCCATGTCTTGGGACAGAATGTCTTTCACCACTATGTTTGGCACGTAGGCTATGGTGTGGGAATGCAGTATGTACACCCTAAAGTCTTTCAAGGCCTTTACCAAGGCATAGGCATGTTTTTCCATTATATTATATTTCAAGGGTGCATCCCTCAGAGCCTTGCTGAAGAAAGCAATGGGCTGTTCCATTCCCTCGAGATTATTCTGTAGCAGAACTACAGCCACTGTATGCTCGGAGGCAAATGAAAATATCAAGAAATCTTTTGAGAACTCTGGGCTGATTAGGACAGGAGCCCGGGTGAGTGCAAGCTTAACCGATTCAAAATATTTTCTGGCCTCAACAATCCATTTAACCCCTACACCTTTCTTCAACATGTTAGTCATATTCCTGAGGTGTTCAGCGATGTTGGGAATAAACCTCCTTAAAAGTTGATTTTACCTATAAAGGACTGTAACTCTTTAATGTTTCTTGGGTGTGTGATTTGTATTATTCCCTTGACTCTTTGTGGGTCTATCCTAATTCCCTTCTCAGATATAATGTGGCTGAGAAGCTTACCTTCTTGCAGCCCGAATACTGTCTTTTTAGGATTCAATGACAGACCGAACCTTCTACATTTTTCAAAAACTCTTCTTAGATGTTTTAGGTGCTCTTCATCAGTCTTGGAATAGACTGTTATGTCATCCAGATAGATAACAATGAAGTGCCCTATTTCATTTGCAAAATCTATGTCCATCACTCGTTGGAAGGTTGCACCAGCGTTCATCAGTCCAAAGGGCATTTTTACATACATAAAGGTGCCCCATCGAGTGGTGAAAGATGTCTTGAGTTGGTCTTCCGGGATTACTAACACTTGGTTGTAACCTGAAAAACCATCTAACAAGGAGATTCGCCTTGAGCCAACTACCCTCTGCAGGATATGTTCCATCTTTGGTAAGGGGTAATTGTCCTTAAGTGAGGCTCTGTTAAGGTTCCTGAAATCTATGCACAGCCTGATCTCACCTGTTTTCTTCTCACAGCTACAAGGTTTGAGACCCAATTAGAGAACCTCACAGAAACTATTATTCCTGCTTCGTACATCTTGCTTATTTCCTTTTCTACTGCAGGCAATTATTTTGGGTTTATCCTGCGAAGTTTCTGTCTGAAGGGTTTCTGATTTTCTTTCAAAGGTATTTTGTGCAGTATGATGTTTGTGTCATAGGCCTTCAAATCCTTATAGCTCCAGGCAAACACATCAATGAATTCCTTAAACAGGTCGATATATTTCTTTTTCATTTCTGCGGGTAAGGACTTAGCCAATTTAATCATCTTGAGTTTGTCTTCAGTGCCTATGTTGCATTCCTCGACATCAGAGTCTGAGTGTTCTATGGTGGGATTTTTCACTACATCATCGAAGTCGAAAAGATCTTCTAAAGGTGCCAGAGCTCAGGGTATGCTCTTATCCTTTGCCTGTAGCACTTCTATTTCCTCATTATCTGTGTTTTTACATTCTTTGGTTGAATTTCCAATTCGTTCATTTAAAGTGTTTATTTCTATGTTACAAGGTGGTTCTTCCTCATCTGAGGACTCTTCACTAAGGCAGATATCATTGGACTTAGAGTCTGAATCGGAAAATTCAAACTCGTTCCTACCTATCAGGGAATCCTCAATCTGCTTATCTCCTTCAAAAACCTGCCAATATTTCTCGTTATCAGGTATTGCAGGTCTAAACTTCGTCTGAATGATGATTTGTTGATCACTGGGAGGCTTGTGATATGAACTAGCTATACAGGATAATCCATTTGCAATTGCATTCCGACTCCTAGGAATGAACACTAGTTCATATTCCACAAAGGCCTTCAATAAATCCATAACGTCATTCATGTATGCTCTCAGCCTAGGGTGTTTCGCTGTGTATTCACCATTCACTTGTTTTATGATCAGCTCAGAGTCTCCATGCACAACTATCCTACGAGCTCCTAATTTTTTCAACAGATTCAAGCCTAGGATAAGAGCCTCATACTCTGCGATATTATTTGTACATTAGAAGTTCAGGTTGAAGACATGACTCTCTGCATAGTCACTCTCTATGTTATGTACCCCCACTCCTGCTCCTGTAGTTTTTCTAGTACAGGACCCATTGAAACTCATTTCCCACAAAGGTTCTTACTCGGGTTTATCGTTGATTTCTTTACCAGCGTTAGCTTCATGGCTATGCTGTAATGGAGGGTCTGATTCGAGGTGTGGAGGGTTTTTCCCTTCATGATGCGAATTAAGTTCAGAGAGCTGACTAGTTAGTTGTTTGCATTGTGTTCCTTGTTGCCTCAAAGTTTTGTTTTCAGTGCACTGTCTACGGGTGTCAACCTTGTTTTCTTCTGAGTCTAGGGTGGCTATTATGTTGAAATCTATGGGATCTTCCCTATTATTTGTATCTCTGCTTTCTAGCTCTGGCTCCTGTAAGGATTCATCATTGCAAAGGATAAAGGAGTCTAGATCTATGTGCACAGAGTACAGAGGAGAATTTTCAGGCCTTTTAGGGCTGCTGACCAAGAATTTAGTTTGTGCCTCTCTATACAGTATCCTGAGCTGGCTAAAGACGGGGATCGTGGCATATGCCCCATCCATCTGCATTGTACCTTGCAGCTTGGCTCCCCATGACCTTGATAGAAACATGCCATACTTAGGTGGCACATCTGCCACCACCACATCCATAACCATACATTTGGCTGGAATCTGGGTTAAGTTCACACATAGGTCCTTGATCAGGCCAATACACTTTAACCTACTAGAGTCAAATGAATATAAATCTTTATAAGGGTGAGTTATCTCTAGGCCTAACTTCTCCATAACTACCTTAGGCATTAAGTTGTGTGATGCCCCAGAGTCATGCATTGCATTGTGAAGGATCTTGTCATGGATATTGAGACTGATATAAAAAGGAGGTACTACCCCTTCTTGAAACTTCCCCTCTATCTTCAAACCAAACAGAAGGGTTGGTTGATCATCACTCAGATTGACAGTGTCACTGTTTTCCCCTAGATTTAATGCTTTCAACATTTGGCCTTTATATACATCTTGAGTGGCCAACTCAGAGAGTGGTACAGAGATTTTAATTTTAGCAATCTCATTCTCCAAATTGAAGATGGACTGACCCTTTGTGATACTTGACTCTGTTTTGTTAGCCACTCCCTCAGTGGCTGAATCAGTGGGTTGATTCTCACTATGTAAAGTGTTAGGGACTATCTTATTACGAGCACTAACTGCAGTGCTAGTGCTGCTAGTTGGTTGACTTTATTTTTCGGTAGTTTGGTTGTCTCCTTCTTGGTTCTTCCCAGAACTCTCAACTGTTGATTTTTTACTTTTAGTAGTTACTCTAGAAGTTTTCTCGGGCCTTTTCTTGATGGTAATCTCAGAAGCCTTTGGTTTGGGAGTGTCTAGGATTTTTTTGCTTCTTAGTTCGTACTATTCTCTGACCTGCATGATGGCATTTTCAAATCCTAGTCTGTAATCCTCAGATTCTAATCTTTCCTCCTCCCAATATGAAGGTGAGGGCTGATCTTCCTCTGCAGAACAGTTGTGGATCGAGTTATCTGTTTCAAACATATTTATTATGTTCTCCTCAGACTCTTCTATTATCCCCTCATCTTCATCAAGGAAGTTCTCTTGAAATGGGGGTATAACTTGTTGTTCTGGTTCTCTTTGTCTGTTGGGAGTGGTATTGTTCCTTCTAAAGTTCTGGCTCTAGTTATGGTTTTGATTTTTGTTCTGATTAATAACTGTGACAACCATTTTTTCCATCATTTTCTATAGCCTTTCCACATTTTTAGATAGACGGTCGTAATTGGGGTCAGATGTGGAAGCTACAGAGTCATCTCTATATGTCACCCTTTTCTTAGCTCTCAATCTTGCTTTCTTCTCAATCAAGTTAGCCTCTACACTCCCTGCTCCTTTTTGCATGTCTTCCAGTGTGTTGTAATCTCTTTCCCTAAGCTGGCAGGCCATGTCAACACTAAAGCCTTCAGGGTGTTTCACTAAAACCATACCTTGGGGAGGTTTCATATGCAGAGGAAGAGCATTATAAACGCTATTAAACCTGGTAGAATAGTCATGGACACTCTCTCCTGCATTTCTCTTAAGGTTCTAGAACCTGCTAGGATTTGGAGAGGGTTGGTCTTAACTTCCCACTTGTTTATGAAGGTCTGGTATAAGGAGGGTATATCCTGGATGCTGTTAGGAGGTAGGCCCTTAAACCATTTTTTCACATCACCTCCTAAGCTATGGGCAAAAATTCTCATTTTGACTGTATCATCGTCTCTCTCCATGTAGTCAAAAGAATCTTCCATCCTGTCTACATGATGCTGAGCTATGGTAGACTCTTTTGCAGTGAAGTGTGGGATATTTTATTGATAATCGTTGGGTAAGGGCACTAGGGGTTGGGGTAACATCAGAGGTGCATACCAGGCTACCATGGTGATGTTCTGAGGAGGTAAAGGGTTGGCTTGAGCAACTGGTATGTGGATGACAGGGATGCTTGGACCAGCAAAAGTCTGTTGAGCAGATTTAGGGTGGCAGAGCCCCAATTTTTGAATGAAATGAATATCGAAGGTGTAGATGGAGGGGTCTCTCTCTCCCTAATGTGTTGACCACTATGAGATGGTGAACCGGGAAACTCAAACTCTAGTTGATCTGGAACACTGAATGACCTAGTTCTTGGCAATCTGCCTAGTAGGTCTTGGTCAAGATGAGTGTTTGATAGAGTTGTAAAGTCTTCTGGTGGAGAGTTAGCTCTATGGATGTGTCTGGAAATAGTTGGTCCTTTAAGTGTAGGGGATTTCCTGAGAATTCTCTCGGGGTTGTCAACTATTTCAGGTGGTTTTGGGTCAGGGTAAGCTCTTGTGTGAATGGTTCTTGAAGCCAGAATGCTATTTTCCAACAAAGCAGCTTAACCCCACTTGTTACTTCTGTTATGGCTGATGTTGTTGTGGACTCTGGTCTCCCAGTGGAGTCTTATGTGAACCAAGATAATCAGCAGGCCTACTGATCACCAGTGGATTCTTTGATCTTTAAGGAACTATGGAGTCACCAGGTGGAAGGTTTAGGATATTTCTAGGAGGTACACTGTCCACCACAGTGCTTATGTACTGTCCCTTTCTAAGGATATCCTCAAAACACAACAAACTCTAACTAGAGATGGACTGGGAGGGCTTTTACTAGGTATTTCACCTCTAAAAGAGGGTGAGACCTGGAGGCTATCTAGCCCTTTCCAGACTCTGTCTAAGAGTGTGGAGAGACACACAACAAGTGGTGCAGAAAGTGAATTGCAAGTGGAAGTGTTTCACTACCAACCTAACCAGAGATTCTGGGCTTTCTGAGGCTCTTGTGAAGTAGTAAGATGGAAAATACTCAGAAAGTTCCCCAGCAAAGTCGCCATTATGTTGGGGTTCCCATGTTTTGGCAAGTTGGCAATACCAAAAGATGAGACAACATCAGAACCACTTTCAGACCTTAGGATCTAGCCCTCCTAGGTCCATAGAGGGATCTCTCTATGTATGCAAGGTTTGATGTCCTTTAAGCTCTAAGTTAAGATATTAGGCTAGTTAATGGGCACGGGTTTGTTTGTTTGATTGTTTGTTTGGTTGTTTGGAATCAGGAAGGAAGAGTTCAAGATGAGGCAAGGATGTGCAAAGAGGATTTAAGGCAAAGGAGGGATTATTTCAAAGAACCCTCGAGACCATTGGGTAATGGAGTTAGGAAAGGGTTTACTTGCTATTCAATATGCAGGCTTTCAGTTGGGCTAGTCATCTAAAGCATCGGATCTTAAAGATGATAGTGTGACATGAAATGGTAATAGAGAAGGTGAAAGCAAGGAAACCTCCAAGGTGACCTTTCAGGAATCAGATCCAGGGATAGGACATTTCATTGGACAACTTATGATCCAAAACCTAAAAGGTTAACTCTTCGAACAAGGAAACATTAAAGATTTAAACACAAAGGTGAAAACCTGAGATCAGAGAGAGACTTTGAACTCTCAATGCTTTGGTATCCAGCTTAAGGGAACTTAGAAAGGTTCAATTAATTGAAAAGGACCCTAGTGAGACAGAGACCGAGTTCTAAACTCCCAGTATCCCAATCCATTCAATTAAAGCCTAACAAGAACATCTAAGAATAGATTCATTAATTCATACATAAGCTAGCAGTAAATATTAGCCACTACACTAGTTAAATTAACTTGAATCAGTGCTCAAATAACACATATTGTAGAACAAATTAAAGGCAGGGAGAGCAGAAACTTAGGGTACCATGCGAGGGTATATCCTAAACCAGATTTCTGATGCATGCCATAAGAACTGAAATACGATGAATTACAAAGAAAACAGGGACAAAGATAGAAAAAACATCACCGCTGCTTTACATCAAGATCCAAAGAAATGTGCTTGTCATATTAAAGAGAAACACCAGTCATGTACAAAATTACCAACAGCTTGATATTCAGTTTGAAAACATCTTCCTCAGCCTATCTTACAACTTTACACAGAGAATATGTATTAAGAGAAACAGCTTACAATTCACCAATATCTGATCAACAACCAACAATGTTTTCTCATGAGTTTTTATATCTGAAAGAGAGACAGAGGAGGTAGATAAAACACTAAATGAAACATTAAAACAGAGTAGGAAGGGGGGCTCGAGGCCCATTCTGTCTTAATGTCTATGCATTAATCTTCAATACTCTTTGGGTGAGAGAGTGGTCTTAGACAGGCTGAAATTTACTCCAGGTATGTTCATGATGTACTCTCGGCTGCAGTACTTGTGGTACTCTGGTGAATTAAACAAAGGTAAAACAATGATTTATGGGGTTTGCCATACTGTGTAACCAATTCTTCTGGTAGCACCAAGACTATTTTCAGGGCAAAGATCTCCTCTGGAACACGGTATAGAATGAAAAATAAATGGGCACCTCGTCCTTTCATGGGAAAGAATGTTTTGCTGATGGTGACACTGATATATTTTTTTCTGCACGCTAGGCCTTCTGTGTGATTCATGAGATCTTCAGTCTGGTAATTCACCTTTAAAACACTAAATTATGGCTTAACATCTTCGATAATGTGCATTAGAACTCCTTAAATATGTACTGACACTCTTTGCCGCTTCATGACTGTCTCTGTCAGTGAAAACTGAGCTTTAATGGCTCTGGAAAGATTTTACAGAGTTCAGCTCCATTATTTTCATGAAAATCATGTCATAACACCTTCCCAGGCTCTTCTCCATAATTCCAGTCCCTAAAAATGGTCTTCCCTCTGTTTTGCACCACTGGAACAATGACTGTGAACCATGGTGGTCGTCCACCGCCCGTACCCTGCAAAATACATAGATTTGTTAAGAAAAACCATGCTGGAGGGGGACGTATGTAATGGAAGGCTGTGAGAATGTAGCACAACATAGTGGAAATAGTGGATGTGAACGAAAAATGGTGGAGATCGGGCGAAATACAAAGGAAATGGGAAAATGCCATGAAAGCAAGGTGACATGGAGCTTTGGCGGCGGGACCCGGTTAATGGCGGGGGTGATCTAACCTGGACCATCGGATCTAAGGGGATCAATGACTGAGATTTGATCGGGGGAGGACAACGAAGGTTACATGGGAAGAGCTCGATTCAATCCTGACCATTGGTTCTTGTGGATTCAACGGTCAGGATTGGATCACTGGACCACGATCAAAGGGAACAAAGAGTGACACAACAAAAGTTCCGATGAGCAATTATGCGAGATTGCGATGACCATTGGATTAAACTGTGAATCGACGACAGAGATCATCATCGAAGGGTTTACAAAGGAATGAGGTGGGCGTGGTAAGACTCTGCACAGACCATTAGATCTATTCCGACCAACGGCAGAGATTGCTTCAAAGGCCGACGGACCAAAAACACTATCGCATCGGAGATTTTCTATTTACAAAGGAAACGCGCCCCACTCCAACTCCCCGACTGCGATAATCACTTTGCGACTAGAGCTTGATTTTAGCGCCTAGGTCATGTGGGGAAGTGGTTTGGGGCTGGGCCGAAGGGGGCTAGCCTGTTTAAAGAGGAAAATGGGTTTTTAGCCTTAGAGACAGCATTTTAAGGCCCAAAGGAGGTTTTCATAGAGGTTAAAAAGGGGATTTGAAATCAAATGATGGATTTTCACTTGTTTCAAAGGGTTAAACAGATAGTTTAGGGGTTTTGGAGGGATTTTGGGAAATAGAAGGGAATTTTTGAGAGTGGAAAAAGATTAATAATGGGAAAATTTTGCATAGGTACAAGGGAAAATGAGAGACTTTTTTAGCACAATTTTCCACGGGAATTGAGGCTTCTTTGATTGGAACAGCAACGATGATATTTTGAAAATACAATGGACACACAGAGGCTTCAAGGATGAGAGATTTTCATGGGAAATGTATCTCTTGAAGGCTCATAAAACAATTTAGCCACTTATTTGCTTGACAAAATTTCATAGGTGGCTAACAGTAGTGTCGCACCACCTATACGTGGTTGAAAGAGCACCACAAGTATAGGGTCGTGACATCCGGTCCTTGGTTGCTTCAAATCACTTTATATTTTTCATTGGAATTTTAGCATTAAGAAAACTTTAATTGGAGGGTGGAAAGCTTTTTATGAGCTTCAAAATGATTTCTAAATTAGTTTTAGATTTGGTATAAGATTGATTTTTTTTTTTTTTTATATGGATGCAAGGTTTAGGATGTACCAATTCTAGAGAACAATAAAGAAAAATAGAGTAGATCCAAAAGAAATTTATAACACATAATATTAAAATTAAAGAAAATACCCCTTATTTTATTGTCCTCATAAAATCAAGTCTTCCCTCATTCAGAACATAGCTATGAGTAGGTACCTAATGTAAAAGAACAAGTTAAACAACATGAAAGACAAGAGGCTTCCTAAAATTGCTTTAAATTCTAGCCAAAACCCCTTTCAACTTAAGTGGAGATGGAATAAGGATGCCCACTCTTGAATAAACCAATGGGGAATAAAAGAAGATGTCATTTTGGAAAATAAAGATAATATTAAAATATTATCAATAAAAAATTAAGGAGAAAATGTGATGCAATAATGAGATAGAGGGAAAAATAAGATTAACAAATTATAAGGAGGTTATTAACCCTACTCTAGCCTTGGATGGGGTGTCTATAGTGGGACAGGTGGGGTGGGGGGTGTTAGCACCTGATCTAGACCCCAGGATGAAAAGGGAAAAACAGGGTAACAACTAAACCACGCTCAGCCTTGTAGCTAGCCCTACAAGGACAGGAGAGGGCTCTCTCTGTAAAATGGATATTCAAAAAAGTACAATAATAATCTGATATTAGGCTAGGTATAATGATGGGAAAGAATTTTAATAAATGAAATGAATTTCAGGGATGTGTGGGACAAGATAGGATAGTTGAAACTAGGGAATTAAATCAGGATACAGGGTATTTCATGGGGCAAGATAGGTAGGAAATTTAGCAATCAAGTTGAAATAAGATGGAATGGAAAGAATGGTGAGGAGTTGAAAGGGGCATAAGAAATGGATCCCTTTCAAACAGAAGATAAAAAAACAGAGTCTGAATGATTTCCCAAGGCAGAGCATATAAAATGGATTCTACCTTTCTATCTTGAAAGCATTCAAAAAGGGATGTTTATGAATGAATGGTGAAACATAACAATTTACATATGAACACAAAGAGAGAAACAAATGCTAAATCTCATACCACATGGATCCCACAAATCAGAGCTGCATCTCTTTATTAATTCCCTGTCAAACTGTACAATGGAGCGCGGAGCGTTTTTTCCACACTATTCCCCTACTGCTGAGTTACAGACTGCTTTATAAATGATTTACAATTACATTAAATAGACCAGATTTGTGGGAACATAGCTCCACAGAAAGAGGAGATGTTTGCTAGCTCAAGAACTGAAGTGCAATCATAGAAAATAAATATAACAACCTGCCCCTGAAAATAAGGAACGACTATACATTTGGGGCATCTGAAAATTTTGTTGTTACATCCAACAAATGAGAAGAAAATTCTGTAGAAAATATCTCTTTAAACCGTTGCCGAAGATATCTGACTTTTTCATATTTAGTTCCTCGGCCTGTTGACTTTATCTCACTGTTTTTATTTTTTCGCTGAAGACAATTGACTTTAATAAAATACTTTGAAAAATAAAATGAAATGAAATTATGCCTTTGTGAAGGGAAAATTTGATTTTGGAATGAGAAGGGGAAGGGAAAGGAGGTGGGGTCCAAATGGTAAATCATAATCACAATCGAATCGATGGGGGAGGAGGTACCATATAATAAAACATTTGAAATACATGTTTGCAATGGTATCATCGCAATCGGGATCGAGAGGTTTGAATATTTTTGAAACAAAGCTGAAAGCTCCGATGCGATTGAAATAGTTTATAAGGGATAATGGGGTAATAACAAAAATATAAAAGGAAAGGTTGGGCACCTTCACAAAGGAAATAACGATTTTACATTTGAAATGGCAGAGGGTTTTAAGGTGGGACCCAGGAGGAATATGCAATCGGAGTTGGGCTCGAGAGCAGGGCCGAGTGTATTATATCACAAAATTTCCCCAACACGATTGGGAATAGGCAGTGAGGGGTAAGGCCTTTGTTTATGCGAAACGCCATAAAATTTGATTTTTACAAAGAACAGGGCATTTTTAATTAAGAAAGGGCAGAGGGTAATATGGTGGGACCGTAAGCCAATCAGCATTGTAGATCGGAAGCTTGGGGCTGAGTGATATATGCAATCACCGATGCGATGGATGTGATGGCTTGCAGGCCGTTGGATTGGGTGAACAGATCGATGGCGGGGGCATCATTGGAGGACGTCAATCAGGGTTATGGCAATCGAGGAGGGTGGAAGGAGCGCCGTTGAAGTATGGGCTGTCTGATCGTCGATCGGATCAATTACCAGGATGTAATCGAGCGGGTTTAATCGGGGGACATGTTAATCAGGACTTTTGATCGCATCGGAGTTTTTCGTTAAGAGGAGGGCCAATCGGAGCACACATTTAAAATGTTGCGATGTGACGACAAAGAGACTTGGGTCGGCGGTGGATTTTTATACTATAAAACTTTGTTATAAAGTTTTTTAAAGGGTCGTGAAGGGGAAGTGGTTTAAAACGGCGGGGGTTATATAATATAGAAGTTTTTAAAACTTTATTATAAAGTTCTATGGTATGGAGGGGAAGTGGTTGGATTATTCCGATTGCAAAAGGAGGGGATTATTATATGAAACTTTGATTTTATTGTAAAGTTTCAGGGGCATGAGGGGAAGTGGTTAATCGCATATTTACTTAAAAGATTTAATAATGCAATTTTGTAATCGGAAGGGGAAAAAGGGGTTTTATTAAAGAAAATATAAAACTTTAATAAAATAAAGTTTAGGGAAAGGTGGGAAAAGGGATTGTTTAAGGGTATAGGGGACTTTTTACTTCACTTAGGCATAAATTTCAATCCAAAAGTTAGTTTTGAGAATGCAGTATACCGTTCGAAACTCTTTCCAGGCTCTTTCTGCTGGATCTACTTGGAAGATGATTTGACGCTAAACATGCTATGGAAAACTTCTCTGAAAAGTAGGGTGATGACTTGGTGGAGATAGCAGCTTCTGAATTGTGAGTTGATGTAAAATTACATAATAAATCATAATAAAGGAAAAGTATCATGTTTTCACCTCAAAACATGGTTTTGAGGTGAAAATTACATCAACTGAACAAAACATCTCTTTGATCTTCCAGGTGCTGTGAATTTAAGTTTATTGACTTCCTCATGACCTTGCTGATATTTATTGACACTTGACTCATTAATTTGACCATGGTGAGATCCTAGAACCTAATGAGACCCATCCTATGACCTACTGCCATGATTTTGAGAGCGAAAGTGACTCATGACTAAAGACCATAGAGAGGAGAATCAACAAGTTACTCATGAGGGAAAACTGATGAAAAATCACCACCATCAATGAATACATGACCTAGCAAAATGGTGAAAATTACTAGTATGGGACTCCTAATATGCAAATGCAAAAGAGAAATTTTGATCAATGATGGCAGTATGACTAGACTGACACTAACATTGGCTCCAATGGGGATGGTAGCTCCTTGGAGGTGCCAAGAACACCATAGACCAAGTAGCCTCATTCATTGGGCATGGAGTCAAAAATGTTGAAAACTGACGCTATGCAAACTGACCATAATAAACCTAACTGACTTAAGACATGACTAAAACACAATTGACAAACTGGAAAAATGCTCATAATTGAGCTTATTCATCAAACCTACTCTAATTGTGTCTATTCACCGCCTGATCAAGTGAAATGGAACAACCAATGAAACCATGTAAGCATGTTGTCTGCTACTTGAATTCTCCCTAAGTGCTTTCTAATGAGCAAGTAGAGAGAAGAACTGAAAAGCAACTGCCATGAAAACTTGGAATCAAGTCGAATCTTGATAAACTTGAAAAGCATAAGTTGACTGGATGACCTCAAGAATGCTGCAAAAGGGTCTTCATAACTATTAATTTCCATTAATACATCATTGCTCTGATTTAGGAAATCTTCATACCTTGATATTAAAATTTTCCTAACATCTGTGCTGTCTTTCTCTGATGATTTCAACAAGTTGAAAAAAGGATCCTGAAATTCGTGAATAACCAATCTCTACTGATGATCCCAAAAAAAACCAAATTCTTCTTCATTAGTCTCCTCATATGACTGCAAACCTTGATATGAGCTTAGTAATGAAATGCCTGTTGAACAAGACAATGAAGTTGACTTTCAAATAAAGTTACTGTCAACACTCTTTTCTGGCACATGGTTAGCCAATGGAGAAGGACTTTTATAGCAAACATTATCCAACATATTAGCTATAGGGTCATAAAAAACTTGAAAATACTGTTGCAACATATCTATTGATTTTGATGAGACTGCATGACATTCTATAGACTGCTCATCTTTTTCTTTAGAGATATTACGAAAATTTTGCTTTATGAATTGAAATGCTTCAAAACATAAGGGTACATAATCATATTGCATCATTAGACCATATGTTTCAGCTTCCAAGCCTTTATCTTTAATTTGAACTTCAATTGCATTTGCTACAAATCTGGAGCTAGGGAGGATTTTATATCGCAAATGATTTCATCAACCATTTCAAGAGAAGATTTCTCATTGACAACTTGCCCAGGAATTTCACTATCTGTCTCAACCTCAACATTAAACCTGAGAGATTGTTGATTTCTAATTGCATGAAAGTTATCTTTGATGAACTAAATTGAAGCAAAACAAAGAGGCAAGGATCCCCCACTTACTTCCATATTTTCCAGACTTCCTTCATCACTGTCCTGGATGATATGCATCGGATGATTACTGTTTTCAAGCTATCGAAACTAAACTTCCTCCCATAAAACAACTGTCGATTGCTCTGCAAGATTAGCTTTGGTTTGGAAAATATAATCATCATCATCGTATTTATCAAACTTTGGCAAATCATCAAGACAAAACATATCATCAAGCATACATGTCATATCAACAGATCTCTCTTCTCCAAGATGTTCTATAACACAGTCATTGTTAGATTGATGAAAACTGGGATAAGAAAGAACATATTTTGGATGAGCCATTCGTTCTTGAATATCATATTCATTCCTTGTAGTGATTTTTTGCATCATCTCTTCCACTGCGCTTACCAAAAGGTCAAGTTTTACCTCTGAAGGTGTCGGGTGTTCTGCAACATTCTTGTTTTCTTTTTCCTTCAGCTTTGCTCTTATGATCCACAGATTAGCTTCTACATCTACTGCACTGTTCTGTATCTCTTCAAGTGTTGCTAAGTTCCTTTCTCTCAGCTGAAACTCCATTTCTGCATCAAAAGCACCCGGGTAATGTAAGATAGCTGAGCTAGGAGGGGGTCTTATATCGACAGGTATCAAATAATAGACTCGATTGAACCTGGCAGAAAACTATTGTACTGTCTCCCCTAACTGTCTTTTCAGCTGGGCATATTCTTCTAAAATCAGGAAAGGGTTTTGTTTGACCACCCATATTTTGAGGAAGACTTTGACGAACTGCTGGAAATCTGAGATGCTCACATCAGGCAGGGTTTTGAACCAGCTCTTAACTTTTTCTTGCAAAGAAAGAGAAAAAAGCCTACTACTCTCATCCTCTTCATCAACTTCAAAAAGGTCTAGGAAAGTCTCAACATTTTTCACATGTTGCTCAGCATTGATGTTGTCACATTCACCATCAAACCTCGGCAAATAAAGGTAATAATTTGCAGGGTAAGCATGAAGTATAGGAGGTAAGATGAGAATTTTATATCTATCCAGGATTCTAGAAGATCTAGGAGTATATACAGGAGCTAGAGGATGAGACTTGGTCTCTTTAGGCTCATTAATTCGAAGAGGGTCATCATAAGATTTAGAAAAAGGATGGAGGCCAAGATCAAAAGAAACCTTAGTATTTATACTTTTTGAATAGGTAGAACCAAGATTTTGGTCACCTTTATCATGTAGCAAATTATGAAAAACTTTCAGGACAACTTTAGGAAAAGCAAAGAAGTAATTTACAAGAAAGCAGATTAGATCATGAATACCATTTCACTTTGAATACCCGAACTTTATGTAAGATCCTTCCATTTTCCTGCAGAAAGAGTTGGTCCTCCAATGGAGTCTTTACATTAAGTTGGAGTCACCAGGTGAAAAATTCAGCATTCATATGCATCTGATTGTTGTTCACCATCAACATTCAGATATGATACTCTGTTGTTTCTTTACCAGGGAAGATATTACTGGGGTGATTAATCCCTCTGATACCATTATGACTTTGGAATGAGTGCTTGAAATTATATTCCTTTCCAAAGTGCTTTGATAATGCTTCGTCGTGAAATAATATCCAGACCTTTAAAAGAATCTTTATAATTTAATGTGATATTGGGGAACACATTAAAAATACTGAGAAAACCTTATCACTCCGGTCGAAATATCAAAACTTTATAACAATGGCGCGATTTCTTTTGAAAGAACACCAATCTTCGAACTTATAACATAAAACCCTTTTACAAAATGCGGCATACATTTGATTCAACAGGGGCCCACGCATCCGTATTTCACCCTTTTATGAATAAAATTAACATTAATTAATATAAATCTGCCTAACCTTACCTTGAATTATCGCTCGTGCTCTTCAGCGCGCGATTACCGTCAGATCTAAGGCTCTTCTGATTGGCAGTCCTCGTGAATATCACGTTTTTTCAAAGGCCGAAGTTTAACCCAGAAAAGTTGCGCGATATGGGCAGTATTGGGGAGATGACGTGCCCTAATCTTGCTGGATCGCGTTTTTTTTTAATTAGTTTTGCTATGGGGCAAAAGCGGCGCGATATGGGTGGTTTTGGTTTCCAAAACCCGATGGTGGTAATTGAACCGCGCTTAACTGTGATTTAGCACTGTGGTTTGGCGCTTAATCCACGCACTAACTCAAAGGGTTGGGTCCCACTTGTATCATTCCGCTGGTAACAAAAACAAAGCTTTTTGCTTTGATAACAGATATTTGTAAAGATCTGTCACATTTTATATAACCAAGGTTTAACCTAAGCCAAAGGTTTTAATACTTCTTTATTGACACAGCCAGATTATGATTCGCTCTTCTACAATGCTTATGTTTCGATATTTCTTCAAAGAAGAATAAACGCGTTTAGTGCCGAGAATATAAGTTCACAGACAATCAGATCGAAATTCCCCAATATGGTCACCAGAGATGTTAGCACCTGATCTGGACCCCAGGCTGAAAAGGGAAAAACAGGGTAACAACTAAACCACGCTCAGCCTTGTAGCTAGCCCTACAAGGACATGAGAGGGATCTCTCTGTAAAATGGATATTCAACAAAGTACAATAATAATATGATATTAGGCTAGGTATAATTATGGGAAAGAATTTTAATAAATGAATGAATTTCAGGGATGTGTGGGACAAGATGGGACAGTTGAAACTGGGGAATTAAATCAGGATACAGGGTATTTCACGGGGCAAGATAGGCAGGAAATTTAGCAATCAAGTTGAAATAAGATGGAATGGAAAGACTGGTGAGGAGCTGAAAAGGGCATAAGAAATGGATCCCTTTCAAACATAAGAGAAAAACACAGAGCCTAAATGATTTCCCAAGGAAGAGCATATAAAATGGATTCTACCTTTCTATCTTGAAAGAATTCAAAAAGGGATGTTTATGAATGAATGGTGAAGCATAACAATTTACATATGAACACAAAGAGAGAAACAAATGCTAAATCTCATACCACATGGATCCCACAAACAGAGCTGCATCTCTTTATTAATTCCCTGTCAAAATGTATAATGGAGCGCGGAGTGTTTTTTCCACACTATTCCCCTACTGCTGAGTTATAGACTACTTTACAAATGATTTACAATTACATTAAATAGACCAAATTTGTGGGAACATAGCTCCACAGAAAGAGGAGTTGTTTTCCAGCTCAAGAACTGAAGTGTGATCATAGAAAAGAAATACAACAACCTGCCCCTAAAAATAAGGAACAACTATACGTTTGGGGCATCTGAAAATTTTGCTGTTACATCCAACGAATGAGAAGAAAAATTTGTAGAAAATATCTCTTTGAACCATTGTTGAAGATATCTCACTTTTTCATATTTAGTTCCTCGGCCTGTTGAATGTCTCTCACTGTTTTTATTTTTTCGCTGAAGACAACTGACTTTAATAAAATACTTTGAAAAATAAAATGAAATGAAATTATGCCTTTGTGAAGGGAAAAATTGATTTTGGAATGAGAAGGGGAAGGGAAAGGAGGTGGGGTCCAAATGGTAAATCGTAATCACAATCGAATCGATGGGGGAGGAGGTACCATATAATAAAACATTTGAAATACATGTTTGCAATGGTATCATCGCAATCGGGATCGAGAGGTTTGAATATTTTTGAAACAAAGCTGAAAGCTCCGATGCGATTGAAATAGTGTATAAGGGATAATGGGGTAATAAAAAAAATATAAAAGGAAAGGTTGGGTTCCTTCACAAAGGAAAGAACGATTTTAAATTTGAAATGGTGGAGGGTTTTAAGGTGGGACCTGGGAGGAATATGCAATCAAAGTCGGGCTCGGGAGCGGGGGCGAGTGTATTATATCACAGAATTTCCCCAATGCGATTGGGAATAGGTAGTGAGGGGTAAGGCCTTTGTTTAAGCGAAACACCATAAAATTTTATTTTTATAGAGAAAAGGGCCTTTTTAATTAAGAAAGGGCGGAGGGTAATATGGTGGGCCCGTAAGCCAATCGGCATCGGAGATCGGAAGCTCGGGGCTGAGTTATATATGCAATCGTCGATGCAATGGATGCAACAGTTTCCAGACCATTAGATTGGGCAAACAGATCGATGACGGGGGCATCATCGGAGGACGTCAATCGGGGTTATGGCAATCGGGGAGGGCGGAGGGAGCGCTGATGAAGTATGGGTCGTCCGATCGTCGATCGGATCGACGGCCAGGATGCAATCAGGTGGGTTTAATTGGGGGACATGTCAATCGGGACTTTTGACCGCATCAGAGTTTTCGTTAAGAGGAGGGCCAATCGGAGCGCACATTTAAAATGTTGCGATGCGATGGGAAAGAGACTTGGGTCGGCGATGGATTTTTATACTATAAAACTTTGTTATAAAGTTTTTTAAAGGGCCGTGAAGGGGAAGTGGTTTAAAACGGTAGGGGTTATATAATATAGAAGTTTTTAAAACTTTATTATAAATTTCTATGGTATGGAGGGGAAGTGGTTGGATTATTCCAATTGCAAAAGGAGGGGATTATTATATGAAACTTTGATTTTATTATAAAGTTTCAAGGGCATGAAGGGAAGTGGTTAATCACATATTTACTTAAAATATTTAATAATGTGATTTTGTAATCGAAAGGGGAAAAAGGGGTTTTATTAAAGAAAATATAAAACTTTAATAAAATAAAGTTTAGGGAAAGGTGGGAAAAGGGATTGTTTAAGGGTATAGGGGACTTTTTACTTCACTTAAGCATAAATTTCAATCCAGAAGTCAGTTTTGAGAGTGCAGTATACCGTTGGAAAGCTCTTTCTAGGCTCTTTTGGTTGGATCTACTTGGAAGATGATTTGATGTTGAACATGCTTTGGAAAACTTCTCTGAAAGGCAGGGTGATGACTTGGTGGAGATAACAGCTTCTGAATTGTGAGCTGATGTAAAATTACGTAGTAAATGATAATAAAGGAAAAGTATCATTTTTTCACCTCAAAACATGGTTTTGAGGTGAAAATTACATCAACTGAATAAAACATCTCTTTGATCTTCCAGGTGCTGTGACTTTAAGTTTATTGATTTCCTCATGACCTTGCTGATATTTATTGACACTTGACTCATTAATTTGACCATGGTGAGATCCTAGAACCTAATGAGACCCATCCTATGACCTACTGACAAGATTTTGAGAGCGAAAGTGACTCATGACTAAAGACCATAGAGAGGAGAATCAACAAGTTACTCGTGAGGGAAAACTGATGAAAAATCACTACCATCAATGAATCCATGACCTAGCGGAATGGTGAAAATTACTAGTATGGGACTCCTAATATGCAAATGCAAAAGAGAAATTTTGATCACTGATGGCAGTATGACTAGACTGACACTAATAGGTGGAAATGGGGGGGTTTGTGTGCTACCAGATATTAAGGAGGGTAGATGTGGTAGCACAAACCCCCCTCTACAATAATGAGATATCACCCTCGTCTACACGACACTATATCGGAATTCACCAGTCTTAGATGGTATCTTGTAAACACTCCAACTCGTGATTAATGAAAGATATCGAGTGAAAAAATTTTAAACCTTGGAAGGAGATGATGAATCATCTTCAACTATTAGATGATATAATCTAGGTAGGATTCCCCAAGTGTATTGGTCATTTTTAGAGGTGGAAGGATCCCATTTTTCTAAGTGCCACAACCTTGAAGAGAAGTGAAATTGATGGGAATCTACAAGTGGTTTCAAATTGAAATTTATGGCCATTCATGATAAGGTCATGCTCAATTAAACTAGCTATGCTTTAGGTATTGTGATGGCTTGGATTTATATCTCTTACTGTTAATGGTTTTTTACTATGTAATTTCTCGCACTCTTTGATGAGTTTGTTGATCATATTCATTGCTTCTTTTTTGTGGTCTTGCAAGCTTGGTTGGATAGGCTAGGTTTCTTCCTCTGATTTTTTTATTTCCTTGACTATAGTTTCATAATGCTTGTTTCCAATGGTTTATTAGGTTACATTTTTTGGGAATACAACAAAGCATTAGATCCATAGTCCCTCTTTGTGTCAGAAAAATAACTAGGATGGGGAGGGGTGGGGCATGAATTAATATTTTAAATCTTCTAATGCATACTTAGAAATTTATACACATATTTTATTATATAAATACATGTATATACATTATTTTAGTGAACATAACAATTACACGTACAAATTATTTATCTTTTCTTAATTCCAATCAATATTTGACTTAGTTAACTAAGTAATAGTGTATGAGATAAAACCAAATATCAACACATCAAAAATAACACATAAGGATACTGAGTTTATTTTAGGTGGAAACAAAATGTGGGAGAAAAAGACCATTGTTGTTGTCTACTTCGTATTCTTATTATAATTATAAAATACCTTTACATCTTGCAATGGTGCAAGTTTTTCCTGATGTGCAGGATCCTTCTTGCTAGAGGCTGATACCTCTATTGTATTTTCTAGCTGATACTGGAAAGAAGCTACTACCTCCTTAGATTTCTTGTGATCCATGTTTCACAATCTTTCAGACTGGGACCACCTGCAATAACATTAATCTGGTAGGCCACTTTTAAAAATGTTTCAGAATGGACCCACAACCAACAATATACTTAATCACTGAATAATTGAAACTAAACTATCAATTTACAGCCCAACCAACTAAAGCTCAACACGAATCAAGTTCAAATCAAATAAAATTCTCTGCTTAATGATACTATTGTTACCATATCATACAATGTCAAATATCGTGAAACCAAAACACCGTCCCATACCAAATTGAAAGAAGTAAATGATTGGCATTAAATAAACCCGCATATATACATGCTTTCTATGCAATACAATTGTGTACAAATATTAAAACATACCTTGGAAGCAACCCATATAAAATAGCAACTTCATGAAACCTTGATATTCATCAGATAATTAGCAACAATAACCATATTCTACAACAATCGACAATATCATCCAAACTTCTTCGACTCAAAAAATATACGCAATTATTCAAAGTCATATTTGTGTATGTACGCACTATTTAGAGGCAAATGTCACATACAAATTTCAAACAAATTAATCATTAAACATTTGTGGCAAGATATCAATAAACCAAACCCTCCATACTTATAATTGCTTCGGACTCCAGTGAAAATGTGAATTTGGGTTATACTTTTGGCCCTTTTTTGAGAAACATATAATTTTTAGAAGTTTTTCAACTTTCGATAAGAAAAATTCATTTTTATCTTTAGAATTTCATTTTACAGTAAAACAAAAACATGTCAGAAATTTTATTAGCTTTCTATTACTTATTTTTTAGAATTTTTTTATTCCCCTTTGATATGTCAACTTAGCAATTGCTTGACTATGTGTTATTTAAAAATCAAGGGATTGATAAAAAGCCATGTTTTTTGGCCCCAATGTATTCCTTGTTATTCTTGTGTTTTTGAAAAAAAATGTACTGCAACAATCTAGATAGACTCTAATTCGGCATGGATGTATTTATGAAGCCAATAAATGCATGTTATAATTACTAGAATTTTTGAATTGAACCAATATGAAAAAACTGCAAAATTTTATGATGTTTAACAAAGAACCATGTTTGTCATCATATTAGTTAAAGACCAAAAAATCTAAAAACTACCCATTAAATAAGATTAAACAACGTAATGCACCATAAGTTTTCCAGATTATTTCACAGTGTATTTTGGAAAATACAAAATTTTGATTTCACTAAATCATAATGAATTTCATAAATTTTTTATACAAATTTTATTAGAAATTAGTTAAAATTAGCAAACATCTATGAAATTCCATAAAATTTATATCTAGTAAAAGTAGATTCAATCACGCAAATGTTGGTGTTGGTTCCGAAAGTAAATTAAATATATTTGATGGATTTTAACCATTCCAAAATTGGAGAAGCATGAGCTAGCTGTGGTTGATTGCAGAGTTGCAGGCTTTCAGCTGAAAGTTATTATTTTTTACTAAAAGTTAAAATTAACAGGAAAAAAATTTCAGCCAAAAAGCTAATACTTTCTTCCAAAAACATTTTTCAATTTTTTTTTGTCCACTGTGAAAATAACATTGTGTGACCGTGTGAAATTCAATGATGTGATGGTTTTGGCCAAAACCTATAAATAAACTCGACGGAAACATCATTTTCTCACTCGCATCCCATGTTTTCCATATGCAACTTTTGGATAGCGAACTTTTTTGGATCTGCCTTTTTGATAGTTAACCTTTTTGGGCTAGATTTTGAATAGTGGACTTTTTTCAGTAACAAATTTCTTGAATAGGTAAATATGATTATGGATAGCATATTTGCATATGTAACTCTGCATAATATGATCATGATTAAAATAGAGGAAAAACAACAACCAAAACAATATACACTAAAAATGGCACACACCATCATTATTCACATCATATCTATAAAACTTTGTTCTTTGTCCTACATCAAATCCCTGCAACAAACTTGTCATAAAAAAATATGTCCATACTCAAATCAGAATATATACATAGCTTTCATTAAGAATACTCACATATATATGCATTGTTAGTCATCAGTATTTTTCACTTGTTAGTGATGACTAGATCCATAGCTGAGTTTTCTAGAAGCTGATCTCCATATGTCAATTTGTCATCTAGAAAACCCTCATATAACTTTTTTTCGCCCTCCTATTTTTCAGTCCGCCCATGTCAAGGTTAAACCTCATTATCACTATCCTATCTATCTTTAGCCCTACTGGTCTGCCCATCAGCTCTAAAAGGACAATCCAAGTCTGTTTCAAAAGCCTCCCCTAAGTTAGGAAGTGGCGCTTTAAGGCATTTTACCCTTGGAAACCATCAAAAGGCCAAAAAACCTCCATCTGCTACAGACCAATCATAACAGACCTCCCACTCTGCTAATAAAGTTAGTCACAGCTCTAAGTCATGCCACTTACACACCCCTAAGTCTCAGCAATGCATAGACCACATTCTCAAGCTGATTTTAGGTGTTTTACAGTGTTTTATGGATTTTACAAAGACAGGACACATGTCATGATCTCAGGAGAAAATTCTTGAATCCACATTTAGAAGAACAGTTGCTTCTCAATGTGAACATGAGCCTGAGATACATCTGCAGGGCAAGGAGTTACTCATCAAAATCTTGCAGCTTCATTCAGCATGATAACATAGTAAAAGAAAGACAGCACTGTCAAACAGACTTGTAATTTGTCATGGCCAAGAACCTCCTTCATCTATAAGTAGAGGGTTAAGGCGCCTCCTTCATCTACAAGTAGAGGGCGATGGCCAATGTTGACTTGAACAATTGAAAATTGACTGTAAGCACAGGTTTGTTTTTAATAAATAGTAAAATAGTAACTAAAAGCTTCTGCATAAAAATGATGATCAAAGGCAGAGTTGATTGAGACAGAGGTGAAAAGAACATTAGGAATTTTGTCAAGAAAGGCCTTTTTCATTCATAAGAAAAGGGCCAAAGAAGAGACTGGTTTCAGGTTTTGACTAACCAAGAGACAAATGGTAAGAACAACAGAAGATACTGAAAGCTTCTGAAAAGGGAGAGTCATGTCAAAGTTACAAAAAAAATCACCTCCTTGACAAACTTTGCTGTTTAGAAGACAGGTCATGACACAGGCAAGTGATGTTGATTATATTTCAAAAAGTTATGGCATGAGTTTCAAAGCTTTAGAGCAGCATTCAAAGCCAACGGGGCATGTCACCATTTCCAAAAGAAAGGCATTTTCCTTAAAAGGTTTAAGGTCAGAAGATGGGATTAAAAGAAACCTGACAACTAAATCAGTTTCACAGTGAACAAAGTTTGAACTCTTATATATTTCGTATAAGTAAATAGGTCAAGTGCTGTTAAAATTGTTTAGAAGCATGCATCCTTTTGCCACCATTATTCAAATCTGGGCCCTTCATAACATGTTCAAAGTCATTTTTTTTTCCTTGCAAATGGATGAAGCAGCTGTTTAAAACAAGATTCTTCCAAACCCTCTCAAGACAAACCCTAAATTGATGAGCAGGACAAAGACATTTTTGTTTGAATGAATTCCTTCACTAATAAGCTGAGGGCCCAGAATTTGGTGTAAAAATAGCACCTCCTTCATGTACAAGCAGAGGGTGCAAGGAGAAATTTGGAAAATAAGCACATAGGCGAGACAAATCATGTGTCCCGCCCAAGACCGGGTTTTCTTAAAACAGTGTTTCTGACCAAAAAGAGATGAAATTTACAAAATTGAGAGAGGTTTTTGTTCCTCATAGGTTCAAGAAGAAAAACCTCCTTCAGTTTCTACACAGGTATCATGGTTTATGAGAAATGTGAAAAATACAGATGTCACGGGAGAATTTCTGCACTAGGATTCATCATTTTGACCAGTGATGGGACAGTCAGATTTTGAACAGCCAAATGGACTCCAAATGAAAAAATTCAAGTTTCTATGGAAAATATACTTCCACAGCTTTCGAATGAGCCATCTCGGGCCAAATTTCGACAAAAGGAAGGCATCCAAAAGTAGCCTGCAATCAACGCTAGGTTTTTCTGCACCAGCATTCACCATTTTTTACCAGTGATGGGACAGTCAGTTTTTTAATACCCAAATGGACACCAAATGAAACAAATCAAGCATATTTGGAAATTATACTTCTCTATATTTCCAACGAGCCATCTCGGGCCCAATTCCGACACCGGGAAGGCATTCAAAAGTGGCCTACAAACAGCTCGATGCATTTCTGCACCAGGATTCACCAGTTTTGACCAGTGTTGGGAAAATCAATTTTTGAAGGATCAAATGGAAACCAAATGAAAAAATTCAAGTTTTTCTGGAAATTAGACTTCCACAGCTTTCCAACGAGCCATCTCGCGCCCAATTCCGACACCGGGAAGGCCTTCAAAATGGACTGCAAACTTGCGCGACACTCCTGGAAAGGTGCGCGACGCGCCTGTGCACAAAATTTACAAAGGAATGCACTGCTGCGCGACGCGCCTGTAGCAGCCTGCGGCACTCCTGTAGCACTGGTCATCAAATCACTTAAAAACCTTAAAAAACTCTTTGGAGAGCTGCTCAACCAATCAAAAAGGTCCCTTGAGCTTTTTTAAGGTATTCTTCTCACTCCATTGCCCAAGCACAAAAATCAATTGATTGTTTGTTTTTCATTAAACCAAAACTTGTTGTTTGGCATAAAGGAGGACAGAACAGTGATTTATTGGAGGATTTGTAATATTAAAAAAAAATTAAACCCTTTTTCTTTTGTCAAAAACCGCTCCAACTCCTCAAGAAGCATTGTCATAAATTTCGAAGGAACAAGTTGAGCTGTAGTTCTGTTGGCTAAGGGATGAAACCTTAAGAGCTTGTGAGTCTTGTTAATGAGAAAAAGGCCGTGAAACTGCCCCCAAAATTGTGATAAAATAAACAAGAGCACAGGGCTTAAAGAGAAAAACAATGGGACATGTTTTAGACAGTGATCATTAGATGGAATTTGGTGACTTTCCAAAAATCTCCTTTGTTTGTTAAAAAGACAAAAAAAATAGTGTTTGGCCTTTTTAGTTCCCTAAAGCAGAATCAGTGGGTGAGTTATCATTTGCATTCAGAGGTGTCTTTTGTCAAAATGTGTGCAAAGAGTAGTAAAGTGAAAAGGAGCAGAGTTTTGGTTGAAGAAGAGCCTTGATTGTTTAAAACTTCTGCAGACCTTTGTTACCCCATCAAAAGCATTTCAAACTCTGCCACTTTATCTTATACACACAGTAACCTTTGACTGTGTATTGCCTTATTGATTGATTGTTTTCATGTTATTGAATCCACTGGTGGAAAAGCACACCAAAGGAACAGTGTTTGGTTGAAGGGGACTTTTTATTGTTGAAAGCTACTGGCCTTTATTGCCACATTACAAAAACATCACAAACACTGTCACCATTTCTACAGACACAGTAACTATTGACTGTGTAAATTCACCATGATTGACTGTGTTTATATTGTGAATTTATTGGTTAAGTGGCCTCAACAAAGAGCAATGTTCTTTAATCAGGGGCTTTTGTTTTCCTTCCTCTACAAGGATAAGGGTGTCCTACTACCTCAAACACCAAAGCTGGTGTATTTCCATAGGAAAATTTACTTTGGCTGTCTATCTTTATTTGGCTGTGTTTCTCTCTTAAAAATCTCCTTGTTGAACTACATATTAAGTAGAAAGGCAGCTTTCTGAAGGAACACGGATCTCACACCTAAGAGGGACTTTTTACACAACATTCAAAAAACATTGTTGCCTTATCAAAACAAGTGAGTTGACAGGCTAGGACAGAGTCTTGTTTGGAGGACAACAGCTTGAAAATGATGCAAGTAAATAGCAACTTAAGCAAAGTGTGAAGGTTGCTGGGAAAATCTACTACACCCCAACTGGATCCAAATAAGTATGTCGAGAGCATGCAACAGGTTATTCAAAATCCTCAGTTCATGACAATGGCACAACACCTTCGCCATTCTCTGATGCAGGATCCAACAGTAATAAATATGATTAAGATGTTGTCAAACCCTGTACAAAAAATGCAATTTGAAGCACAGATGGCCCAGCTTAAGAACGATCCTGCTTTAGAGCCTGTTTTGGATGACATTTCAAAGGGGGGGCCTCCTGCAATGATGAAGTATTGGAATGATCCAGTGGTACTCAGTAAGCTTGGGAAATTTTTTCAAGTGGGCAGCTCAGGAGATATGCCAGTTTCCCAGCAGTCTGCTAAAAATAAAAGAGAAGAAACAAGTGAAGACACTGACAAGGAGACATCTTTGACTTTGACTCATATGGCCAGCACTGGTGATGTTAAGGAGGTGCAAAGTTTGCTTACAAAGGGTTGAATTTGCATTTGTATGAATAGCCATTGCAATTACCCTCAAAACTATGATGAAACAAAATCAAAATCTGTCAAGCTATGTGCATTGTTGAAAACAGAAAGGAAAGATAAGGTGTTATTAGGGTGAAAACAGTAGGTCAGCTTTCAACACAGCCATCATATGAACATTTTTTGATATTTCAAAGGAGTTTCCTCCTTATGTTTAAAATATAAAACAGTGTTGTGCCTTTCAGTTCCATAAGGCAGAATCAGTGAGTAAAGCTCATTGCATTTAGAAGTATTTTTATCACCCTGTCCTATGAACAGTCAACTTTGGACTGTGTATACACCTTGTTTGGACTGAGAAATAGTGTTGAATATATTTGTTGAAAGGTATACCAGAAGGGAGCAGTATTTTGGTTGAAGAAGAGCTTTGTTTGATTAGAACTCTTACAAAACTTTGTTAAACACCTCAGAAACATTTCAAGGTCTGCCACCTTGTCCTATGAACAATGAATCCTGACCGTGTGTATACCATCTGGTTGACTGAATTTATGGTGTTGAATTGGTTGGTTGAGTTGCATACTAAGAAGAAAGCAGGGTTTTGAATTGAGAAGAATATTGTTTTTCCTTCCTCTAAAAAGACAAGGCTGTCTTATTTCCTCAAAACACCAACAGGCTAAGTACCCTCACACAGGAAAGTCACTTTGACTATGTTTGTCCTTGTTAACTGAGTATTCATTGGTTGATTGATATACAAAGGCAAGAAAAGGTATTGTTTGGAAGGAGCAGGGATCTTATATCAAAAGAAGGCATTTCACACTAAAATTGAAACCATGGTCGCCTTGATCAAAACAGTGACTGGCAGAGAAGGTAGAATTTTGTTTAAGCAGCAAGAGCAAGAGGGGGAGAGCGCTGGACAACAGCAACTCAATAATGATGAAAAACGGGAACAAGAGGAAGGGCAGCAGTTTGAGCAGCAGTTTGAACAACAGAATGAGGAGGAGTTTGAGACAGAGCAGCAGCATGGTATTACTGCCCAAGAGAAACTAAAGGAGGCTAAAGGGAAGCGCCCAGCACGGAAAGAGAAGAAGGACACATCAGGACCTAAAATTTTGGCTTATGTTTCAGAGCATGTTGATAGGGACCCTTGAGGGTCATACTCACCGATTTTGGGCGCATCTTGACATATTTTGATTTTTTGGCATTTTTGAGTTTTTGGTCAAAACTCGTGAAATGCGCCATTTCATTTTGGAGATTCATCAAGGGAGGAGAATGG
Source organism: Pinus albicaulis (assembly GCA_034641835.2). Classification (NCBI taxonomy): domain Eukaryota; kingdom Viridiplantae; phylum Streptophyta; class Pinopsida; order Pinales; family Pinaceae; genus Pinus; species Pinus albicaulis. Next base: position 196,852 of record MU968416.1, read on the forward strand.
TATCATCGGATGCCATAATTTCATGAGCACACCCTCAGTGATTTTCAGACCATTTGGAGATCATTTTCCTCCTCAAAACGGCGAAAAATGCTCACTTTTTGCACACTCTGCACGGTCTATCAGCAGATTGCAATTTCCTGGCTTTTTACACACAGGTACAGATTTGGAGGACTTCCAGGCATCAGATTGAGGTGATTTCAGTTGCTATAAAAAGTAGACACAGAAATATTTCCAACGAGATATCATGAGCCCCATTTCGACACCGGGAAGGCTGCCAATTGTCTCCAGCAAGTCAGGGGACCTTTTTCTGATATAAATTTGAAATATTTTTTTAATTTTTGAACCTCAAAAATCTGCTTTTTCCAAATGTGCGTTTAGCTATTTTTACACTTGGAAAATGATGTAAAGTCAATATAACTCCCATTTTTAGCATTTTTTTAGATATTTTATGGGATATTTTGTGCCTTGGGCTTTGCAAAGCCTCAAGGACAAGTTTAGATATTTTAATTTGGCCAATGGGATAGCTAGTTGCACCATGAGGTTTTCCTCACTTGAGCCTATTTATTCCACAAGGCTTCATTGTAAAAGAAGGTTGAACTTGAGAGAAGAAGCAATATATTGGTCATATGAGCTTTGAATAACATACTTGTGTTATGATTTTGGGCTTCCTCTTGGATGCTTTTGATGAATGATGAAGGATTGTTGATGGATTCCATGACATGGTAGAATGGTATAGTGTTTCTTGCTTTGTTGTTGTCTTCTATTTTTCATTCATGATACATGCTTCTTGCTGCTATAGATCAGTAGAGATTAAGTTTGAGATATGCCCATGAAGGCACCTCAAAATTCCTGAATCTTCATAGCTTTTATGTTTTTCTTCTTCCTTAGTTGTACTAAAGAATTCTTAACTGCTCTTTAGTAACTTAAGGATATTGTTGCTAGTTTTATTCATAAGCTCTATGCATCTTGAGTAGGATGTATGGTGTGCCCTGCTTACCTATGACTGTCCATAGTTTTGTCCATGAAACTATCTCTTTGACTGATTAGATTATCATCTTGTTGAACCAAGGAGGCCTAGTCCTGATCTAGCCCTTTGCCTAAAACTATGAAAGCTTGTTTGTCAAAGTGCCCAATAACTTAAAGACTATGTTTAGGCGTTCCGGCATAGTATTTTGAGTTTTTAGTCCGTCTTATGTGTTTTCCCCAAAGTCTGATAGCCATTTCCCAAAGTTAGAGGGTCTTATACTTCTATGCATGGCTTGAATGTTTGTTTCGATGTGTTGATTTGTTTATAGTTACATTTTACATGATTAAGGGTTTTCTTTACCATGTTTATGTTATCTATCGAACCAGTGATGCTTGAAACTCCTTGTTATACCAAACTTGATGTCCATTTACTCCATTTTGCCCAAAGATCCTTTCTACCTTGAATCAAATCGGCCCTACAGCAGCCTTGCATCATCATTTGATAGCTTCCTTGACCTTTTTGACCCCATAGCCCAATTGATCTAACTTCTTGTTACCCATTTTATATCTTTGATCAGTTTTGTCCCTCACAAACTTAAAAAACACAAAAAATCAAAAACTTACTTCATAACTAGCCTAAAATCAGAAACAATAAGCAAACAAACATAGATATCCTTTACACATATAGAGAGAGCCCTCTCTGAGTCCAGGAAGGCTAGGTCCTTGGGCTACAAATCTTGGTTTGATGTTACATCGTCATTTGGCTCACCAATCGGCCAAATCATGGGACCCTAACATAATGGTGATCACGGTGGGACTCTAAGTATTAAACAAACTTAGATTCCCTATACATTCAGATACCTTTGAGAATTCTATCTCGTGGACTTATCCCACCGCTCACTAACATAATGGCGATCACGGTGGGACTTTGAGTCAAAACATCCTAGGTATCCCTTAGGAACTCTTAGATCTCAGTCAAACTTAGAAGAATAGAATCTCGTTGTCTCACCATCCTAGAAAAATGATGACTCAGCTATAGGACACTCTTCCAAACCTTAGGATTACATAAAAACTCAAAAAACCCCAAAAAACTGCCTTAGATTGGTTTTTGTAAGTATTGGTGGTGGACCATACACACATATCTCAAAACAAACAAGTTCCACCTGGCGACTCCACTAGCCTCCAGTAGGCCTTACTATTTTATCGAACTCTAAGTTACTATCTGATCAACCTATCCCATCGCTCACTAACATAGCGGGAGATGGTGGGACATTGAGTACATGATAGTCTAACAAACTCTTATAGACTCTTTAGTCCTTTAGATAGTTAAACAAGCAAGCAGCCCATATACCCATTTAGAGTAAACTCTTTTTTTTTCTCATCACCCTAGCAAAGTGTTGAAACAAGTATAGGATACTTTAACAAACCATAGGCTGCACATAAAACTCAGAAAAACCTTAAATACATTTCCAGATTAGTTACTGGTGGTGGACCATAGCTACATCTCTACAAAAACAACCAAGTTCCACCTGGCGACTCCACAACTCCCAATAGACCTAAAGACTCCACTGGAGGAAGAACCTAAAACATGACTGGTCATCCTAGAAAGAAAAATCACTCAGGCCTTAGTTGGATTCAAGAAATTATTGTCTTTATCTGTAACTATGTTCTATCCTACTTTGAGTCTGATCAGGAATACACTGATGAGATCTACATTGATCATTGGAAAGATCTCAAACCTCAAAAAGCTAAGCCTCAAATCTCAGACCATGAGCAGGCTTATACACCTATGCCTACCCCAGATTCACCTATGGAAAACCTAGAAAAACATGAGCTTCATGCTACCTTTCCCACTCTGGCTGAAGCCTCAAACAGTCACGAACCTCTTTTTACACTACCTATATCCACAAAGGTCCCAGAAAGATACAAGCCTCTGGTTTTACCTCCCATCTTACGAGCCCTTCCTGCAAATCTTCAAAATAAATTACCCAGGTTTGATGGAGAAAGCTCCAAAGTCACCGCTGAAGAGCATGCCCAAAAACTTGAGGATTTACTTGACCTTTATGACATAGAAGAAGATGATGTGCGTATTAGAATTTTTTCCTTATCATTACAAGGAAAAATTAGGAGTTGGTTTGAAGACCTGCCAGCTGCAAGCATTACCAATTTTCATCAGTTCACTCAAATCTTCCTAGATAGGTGGGTGGTCATAGGTAATAAAGTTCTCATCATAAAGGAATACAATGAGTTAAAAAGACAACCAGGGGAGACAATACAAAACTTTTCAGCCAGGTTCAATAAAGTATACCATGCAATGCCTGCTAACCTAAAGCCACCCCTCGGATGTGCTCTCTTGCACTACCCAGATTATTTTAACCTAGAGATGGTTTTCCAGATAAAAAACAAAGATCCTTTGACCCTAGAAGAAATGTAAAGGATAGCAGTTGATGTAGAATTCAACTTACTAAATAGGGAGGCACAACTAAGAACCATAAAGAAAGACAAAGCAAATCAAGAGAGACTAGTATCTTCAGAGGAAAAGTTGAAAAAATTGGAATGTATGCTTGGAAAACTAGAACATCTACTTAGGAAAAGAGAGAAACAGAAAGTCAAGGTTAACACTGCTTATTCAAACCAACCTACACTTCTTCCTCAGAATAAACACACTCGACTGTTACAAGACAAGAGTTATAAACAAAATGTGCCTAATGGGAAAGTTGCAAATAAAAACATAGAGGAATGCTCTAAAGAAGCTATCAGCCATTTTGAAATCACAGATTCTGAAATGGAAGAAGAATCAAAACCTTTAGGTTTTCTACCCTTATGCTTTAAATCATTCCCGAATTTGAAAGAAAATTTTCTCCCTAAAGATCTCTCAGCAGTTATTCAGGAAAACCCTGCTCAAGTTAACTCTCACCTAAATCAAGAAGAGCTGATTGAAGAAGAATTCAAATCTGAGATAGAAGATAAATCAAAACCTATAGGGTCTCTACCTTTATGTTGGGAGTCATTTGAGTTCATAAAAGCAAATTGGCCCCCTAAGAATCTATCAGAAAAAACTCATGAATTACATGATAACTACCCTCAATATCACAAAGAATTGGTTGAAGATGAAAATAAGCAAGAAATGATAGAAAACCCACATGATCTCTCTAAGGGCACAAGTGATGATTCATCATCTCTCATAAGTGAAACCCCAAAAGCCATTCATCTTTCAAATCAGATTTCCCAAGAGAAAAAGGATTACAGTAGAGAAATGAAAATACCTCCCTTTTTAACTGAAGAGGAAATAGATCAACTTATAAACATACAAACAACCTCTGAAACTTCATATAACCAAAAATTTTCTGATCTTTCTCCTGTTAATCTTGCATGTCATAAATCAGAAAATAGATGTGTAGATCAATTTGAAGAAAGCAATCTGATAGTCCAATGTGCATGGTTGATGACATTTCTTATGTTAATGATTCTCCAAGGTTTGATCAATATGTTGATGATTGTGATTTCCAAACAGACACTAACTTTGCAGAACACTCAGCTTTTGATTTTTGGGAGGAAGCTCGGTTTCATAAACTTGAGAAAAGTGAGCAGCCATTACAGGTCATATATGACATTGATGAGAATAGCCTTGAAAGTTTAGAAGTAAGTGAAGAGTCTCGGACTCTTTGCTCTACTTCACTTCAGTCCATCAGAGATAACATTCACATAATTGGAGATCAACAGTGTTTCAGCTTTGATGATGAGCTTGAGGAAGATGATGAATTTCTTGAGCATGTTGTAAATGAGAGGCATTTTCCTGAAATAGTTGAGGAAGTCATTTTGGACACGGAATCTTCCTTAACTCTAGATTTGCAACCACCAAGTTCCATTGAGTCACAAATTGCAGATGAAGAAAAAGAGGCTGATAAACACATGAGAGTTGTCTCACTGCCCTTTCAAGATAATTTACTATCACAATGTATCCCTGCTCACCAAATTGATAACCTCCACACAGTTTTCATCCCACTTAATCAGAACACATTAGCTTGGAATGGAAACTACACTGTTATATATGATGAACCTGTCATTTCAAGTGATCATGAGCAAGAGGAAGAATTGCTTTACCAGGGGGATCCCAAATATAGCCAAGTGGAAGAAGGAGTAGTCCTAAATGAAGCCTATATATCAGATCCTCTAGATCAGGTATTATTCCAAGATCCATTTGCTGTTTTCCTTGAGAAGTCTGAAAGAGTAGTCTTGAATGAATCCTATATCTCAAAACCTCTAGATCAGGTTTTATTCCAAGATCCATTTTTTGTTTTCTTTGAGAAGTCTGAAGGAGTAGTGGGTTCTATCATGAACAAGTTGCTGCCAAGAGTAAGAAAAAACTTAAGCATTACTGTCCAGAAACAAACCAAATGGGAGTGGCATTTTCATTATTTCTGCATCATGAAAGAACTAAACCAGAATGACCCATGTGAGCATCTACTTGACTGGTTGCATTGGAAAGAAGAGTTCACCAAGTGTATGTTGTGTACATATTAGATTAGGATAGAAAGACAGCAGTAGAAAATAAGCTCAGCCTTGTGAGCATCTTTTCATTTATAGTTTGTTTGAAGAAAAAGTGAAAAAACAGAAAATACCAAAACAGTAAACAGTAGAAAAAGAGGGCAGTTTAAAAAAAAAAAAAAAAAAAAGCAATGGTAAAGCCCCATGTTCCAAAAAATAGTCCTTCGGAAAGCACGCAAGTCTAAATGCTGCTACTAGTACTTCAATGTCTTGTTCAGCTATCTAGCCTAATCATAGATGAGCATGTTTAAATTTATTTGCTGATAAGTTAGTGAGTGCAAAAGATAGTCAACATTGTGTAAGATTGACTTATCACAGAGTATAGATTAGGGAGAGATTCTGGTTCCACATGCCTAAAACAGAACCAAAGAGAGAAGCGAGGGATGAAAAACACATTGTACATCTTAGCCCCGCTTTTCTACATTTCCTTTATGCAGAATAATATTTGTGTGCAGCTTGTCCTTATATGCCGCAAATGCATGACAAATCAGATTGTCTAATCCTGATTTGATCATCTTTTAAATTTCGTGTTTTAGATTAGAGAAAAAAATCCTGTCATACAGCTTAATCTTGACAGTTGATCTAGTTTAGGTAGGGTAATGAAGGAGTTCATCAGTTTAATCTGAACTCCCGGCAGATATAAGAGTAGAAATAGATAGGTTCATTTTGCAAAAAGAAAAATATACATTGTCAAAAGGCTGCTAGTTCAAATGCGCCAACGAGAAGAAAAAATGTTAGGAAAGATAGTGGGGTAGGTAGAAATATCATTGATGCTAACCATGCTGTCACTTTTCAGAAGAAGCATCAAAGAAGGGTGAAATTTTGCGCCAATGGGTAAGGCACTGGTCTTCATAAGCCAAAGATCTGAATTTTGGACACCTCCTGACGAGGAGCTGCCCTCCCCAAATGGAGCCATTGTTAGTCATCAATATTTTTCACTTGTTAGTGATGACTAGATCCATAGCTGAGTTTTCTAGAAGCTGATCTCCATATGTCAATTTATCATCTAGAAAACCCTCATATAACTTTTTTTCGCCCTCCTATTTTTTAGTCCACCCATGTCAAGGTTAAACCTCATTATCACTATCCTATCTAGCTTTAGCCCTACTGGTCTGCCCATCAGCTCTAAAAGGAAAATCCAAGTATGTTTCAAAAGCCTCCCCTAAGTTAGGAAGTGGCGCTTTAAGGCATTTTAGCTTTGGCAACCATCAAAAGGCCAAAAAACCTCCATTTGCTACAGACCAATCATAACAGACCTCCCACTCTGCTAATAAAGTTAGTCACAGCTCTAAGTCACGCCACTTACACACCCCTAAGTCTCAGCAATGCATAGACCACATTCTCAAGCTGATTTTAGGTGTTTTACAGTGTTTTATGGATTTTACAAAGACAGGACACATGTCATGATCTCAGGAGAAAATTCTTGAATCCACATTTAGAAGAACAACTGCTTCTCAATGTGAACATGAGCCTGAGATACATCTGTAGGGCAAGGAGTTACTCATCAAACTCTTGCAGCTTCATTCAGCATGATAACACAGTAAAAGAAAGACAGCACTGTCAAACAGACTTGTAATTTGTCATGGCCAAGAACCTACTTCATCTATAAGCAGAGGGTTAAGGCGCCTCCTTCATCTACAAGTAGAGGGTGATGGCCAATGTTGACTTGAACAATTGAAAACTGAGTGTAAGCACAGGTTTGTTTTTAATAAATAGTAAAATAGTAACTAAAAGCTTCTGCATAAAAATGATGATCAAAGGCAGAGTTGATTGAGACAGAGGTGAAAAGAACATTAGGCATTTTGTCAAGAAAGGCCTTTTTCATTCATAAGCAAAGGGCCAAAGAAGAGACTGGTTTCAGGTTTTGACGAACCAAGAGACAAATGGTAAGAACAACAGAAGATACTGAAAGCTTCTGAAAAGGGAGAGTCATGTGAAAGTTACAAAAAAACTCACCTCCTTGACAAAATTTGTTGTTTAGAAGACAGGTCATGACACAGGCAAGTGATGTTGATTATATTTCAAAAAGTTATGGCATGAGTTTCAAAGCTTTAGAGCAGCATTCAAAGCCAACGGGGCATGTCACCATTTCCAAAAGAAAGGCATTTTCCTTAAAAAGGTTTAAGGTCAGAAGATGGGATTAAAAGACACTTGACAACTAAATCAGTTTCACAGTGAACAGAGTTTGAACTCTTATATATTTCGTATAAGTAAATAGGTCAAGTCCTGTTAAAATTTTTTAGAAGCATGCATCCTTTTGCCACCATTATTCAAATATGGGCCCTTCATAACATGTTCAAAGTCATTTTGTTTTCCTTGCAAATGGATGAAGCAGCTGTTTAAAACAAGATTCTTCCAAACCCTCTCAAGACAAACCCTAAATTGATGAGCAGGACAAAGACATTGTTGTTTGAATGAATTCCTTCACTAATAAGCTGAGGGCCCAGAATTTGGTGTAAAAATAGCACCTCCTTCACGTACAAGCAGAGGGTGCAAGGAGAAATTTGGAAAATAAGCACATAGGCGAGACAAATCATGTGTCCCGCCCAAGACCAGTTTTTCTTAAAACAGTGTTTCTGACAAAAAATAGATGCAATTTACAAAAGTGAGAGAGGTTTTTGTTCCCAATAGGCTCAAGAAGAAAATGTTGTGAAACCAGCTCCAAAATGAGAAGAAAAGAGATATCAACGCCTCATAAATAAGCCACTTCAAGGGGGAAACCTCCAATACATTACATGAATGAACAATTCTTGGATGATTCAAATTACAAAACCTCCTTTCTATATATAGGAGTCCATGGGGCCATAATGTAATCCTAGTGGGCCACAATGTAATCCTAGCCAACCTAACAATAATAATGTAAGGGCACAATAATAACAATATGGGGGTTACAGGGGTACAACGATAACAATAAGGGGGCTACACTAATATAATAAGGGACTACACTATTAATATAGGTACTTAATATGCCCCTCTCCTTCAAACAAGTGTTGTCCTCAATGCTTGACTATTTCTTGATGCTTCTGTATAAAATTATCATCCTCCCATGTGGAATCTTCTACAAGAAAGTTCTTCCACTTGATGAGATATCTGAAATCGATCTATTCCGTAGTCACGAGCCTCCTTTTTTCCATGTGGACTGCCGCCACAGTTCCATGATTTTCCCTTCCCCATCAAGTTCGGCACATCGTTTGAACTGAAGATCTTCAAACTAGCAACTTTTGAAGAAGGAACACAGAAAAGGATGTACTCGTGAAGGAAGTGAAGCCCAATTTGTATGCCATAGTACCAATCTTTTGCAACACCTTGTATGATCACATTTTGGTTATAATGGCTATCTCATTTGTCATTGAGGGACATTTGTTTTTATGGTTGTAGCCGTAAAAATACTCAGTCTCCTAGATCAAAACTTCTCTCGCCACGATGTTGATTTGCCTATTGTTTCATTTGATTTTGTGCCAAATTCAAGTTGTCCTTTAAGAGTTGGAGAACTTCTTGTTGATGCTCGATGTGATCTTCCATTGCTTGAACCTTCGAATTTTCTCTTAAAGATGATGTGATGGATGGTGGATGATATCCATAAAGTGCCATAAATGGGGTGATTTTTGCTGCAGTATGGAAGTAAGTGTTATACCATCATTCAAAGAGTAGTAACCACCTGACCCATTGTGTTTTTTTATCAGATACAAAACAACGAAGATATCCTTCCAAACATTTATTTACTATCTCAGTTTGACCATCGGATTGAGGATGATAAGATGAGCTATGAGCTAATTGAGTACCCAAACAAGAAAATAACTCCGTCCAAATTTTTTTAGTAAAAATGGGATCTCTGTCGCTCACAATAACCCTTGGGTTTCCATGTAGCTTTTGAATTGTGTCCATAAATGTAGTAGCAACTGTTTTTGTTTTAAATGGATGAGATAATGCACAAAAGTGTGCATACTTGGTAAGTCTATCAACTACCACCATGATGACACTTTTTCCTTTGGACTTAGGTAAACCTGTGATAAAATCCATTGAAATCTCCTCCCAACGTTGACTTGAAATGGATAAAGGTTGTAGAAGACTCCGGGTCTTAATTGTCTCAACTTTATTCTTCCGGCAAACCAAACATTCTGCTGCAAACTTTCTAAATATTGGGATTTAGTCCCAAAATTTTTCACCCCACAAGTTTTTAAAATCCGGAAGTCTCCTGAAGAGAAGCACCTTAAGAATCTTTAGTTTAGTTGGGAATTTCACAAGATATAAGCGATATTTAAATATAAGGAATCATTTTTCCAACTAAGTGTATCAGATGTACTAGGATCTTGCTGCAACTTTTGAATGAGTATCCACACTTCTTCGTCCTTCTTTCATTCATATCTTGCTTCGGTTATCCAATCTGGTTGGTAATAGAAATGGCACAAAGCAATGTTTCCACCTCTTCATTCTTTCTTGAGAGTGCATCTGCAACAAAATTAACCTTTCCTTTTTTGTAGATTATTTCAAAGTCATAACCCAACATCTTTGTGACCCATTTTTGTTGCTCTTCTGAAGATTTTCTTTGTTCCAAAAGTGTTTAAGACTATCATGATAATTTTTTACCTTGAAGTGTCTTCCCATTAGGTAAGTTTTCCATTTCTGTAGTGCATGTAGTATTGCTAACATTTCCTTCTCATAAATAGCCTTTTGTAAATACTTTCCTTCGATTGAACGACTTTCAAAAGAAATTGGTCTTCCTTCTTGAATTAAAATAGCACCAATTCCATTACCTGAGGCATCACATTCCACAATAAAGGTTTTTGTGAAGTCTGGCATAGATAAGACCGGCACAGGGCACAGCCTCTTTGGGACGTTCAAAGGCCTTAGTTGCTTTAGGAGTCCAGAAAAATGCATCTTTCTTCAATAATTTTAGAAGAGGTGCTGCTATTCTCCCATAATTCTTAACAAACTTGCGATAATACCCTGTTAACCTGAGAAATCCTCGCAACTGCTTAATGGTGGGGACTTTCCATTCCTTAATGGCTTTAAATTTGTTAGGGTCTACTTTAACACCCTCGTGAGATATAATATGACCCAGATATTCCACCTCTTATACTCCAAAGAAACATTTGGATGTTTATGCATATAATTGTTTCTCCTGCAATAGTTTGAGTACCCTGTCAGCATGTTCAACATGATCCTTCCAAGACCCATGATAAGTATATCATCAAAAAATACTAGCAATAAATTTTCTAAGAAGGCCTAAAAATGGAAATTCATCAACCCTAGAAATGTAGAAGGGGTATTGGTAAGGCCAAAAGGCACAATCAAAAATTAATACAGACCTCATGAGTTCGAAAATGCTGCTTTTGGAATATCTTCAGTCTTCATTCTAATTTTATGATATCCTGAACGAAGATCCAACTTGCTAAAATAAATTTCTCCATGTAATTCATCCAATAATTCATCAACCACAGTAATGGGAAATTTATCTTTAATGTTGAACTTATTGACCTCCCTATAATCCAGACACATGCACCATGATCCATCCTTCTTGTGTACCAATACCACAGGATCAGAGAAAGAACTTTGACTAGGTTGAATTATACCCGCCTCTAACATTTATGCAATCATACTACCAATTGATTTTTGCCTTTTGGGCAAGGACCACAGGAGAAGCCGATGTTGAGGAACACCTCCTCGGAATCAAATGAATAGCATGACTGGGTTATGACTTCACGAAGCCAGGTGGGAGTCCTTGAGTGTCTTCAAACACCAATGATTGTCCAAGACTTGTTGGGAGATCTCAAATGAGTGATTTTGATGTTGGAACTTAGTGAGCATAATTGCAATTACGCCCCTCGCTCGTCTTTCTTGTGTTTGTCATGACATTAGAGCTTATTATCCTTCTGGCTTCCCCCGTATCCGATCTGTTCGACTTCCTTTCCTTCGAAAAATTTCAAGAAAAGTTCTTAGAAAATTAAAGGCCACCGTCCTCAAAGATTGTAACCATTGTACTCCTAGTACAACACCGCACTTAGAATGGTATACCATTAGTCAATACATATTCTGCTACAGTTTGACATTATGGTATTTTATAGAAATTTATAGTTCCTCCATTTTCAATCATCACTTGATAATCATGTGCTGGATATAGGAAGCAATTCCTTGGCTATCTTATAATGAATAAAATTATGGGTACAACCTGAATCAATCAACACTATTACCTTTTTCTTCTTGATATTTCTTTCTATCTTGAAAGTTTTAGGAGTGGTAATTCTTGCCAATGCATTACAATATATGGTAAGATTCATTTATTGTTTCTCTAAGGTCGGTTCCCGGTGTATATCCTCTTCGTTCATTTTCTTTCTTCTTCACAATCTAATAAATAATTCTTCTCGTGACACTTATGACCTTTTGTATTTTTCTATCACAACCGTAGCAAATCCCTTTTCGCTTTTTTTTTCCAATTTTTGTGGTGTCAACCTTGTAGTTGCTGTGGAAATCTGTGCAACACTTCCTTCTTTAGAATTGAGGAAGTTTTGTAATAGATCCGATAAGAAAATGTATAGAAATGGAAAATATGCCCATGAAATAACACCATAGAAGACAAAACTTCAGATCTTCATTAATATCAAAACCCTTAAGGTAGGGCAACACCATACATTCACTCCTTAAGGAAGGAGATCACTCCACAAGCCATATGCTTGTCCATACAATAATCCTTGACATCCCTCAATGGAGAGTCTCTAACCTCTATATAGGTTTCATACATGTAATACCATGAGTAGTTACCATGGGTCTCTCAATACCATACATCCAATACAATGGGCTTATCACTTTATTCCCTCTCTACATGTGGTCCCTTACATAATGTGGGTTAACCAGTTTATTTATTAACTATGGCCCATTTATTTATCATTCTTATATTAATACATCATATTATTCCCTTGGGTACCTCCCTCTGTACCCTATATTATCCCCCCATAGGTACACTACATTACACCCCCGTTAAACATGTTTCGTCCCCGAAACATGAGAAGAACACAAATAATAAGATCTACTCAAAAGAGAATTCCATTGATACCATTCACGTGCATCCAGCCATCCAAGAGAAATGGGAACACTCGATCTAGTCGGTGCCTCGCTCGCTTGAGATGGAAGCGGGTTCTGGTGGTTCTTCTGTGTTGATGTGTTGTCAGTGGATCGTCGCACCTCTCTATGTGTCATCCAAGGGTTGTTGTCCTTGTTGCTAATTCGTTGCCACTTTGCTGGTTGTTGTCTTGCTGGGTGATGCGGGTGGTGATATGTTGAAGCTTTAACTGATGGAACATCTTTCATTAATTCCTCCATTATTGGTGATGGAGTGGTGTCAGGTTCTTTTGTTGGTACTTGCTTTGATGTCTGTGTTTGGCTATCTACCATCAAAGGCTCATCATCTGATGTGTCTGTCTCATTAGATATTTGTGCTTCTGCCTCCCCGGTCTCTGCATGGTTCTTAATGCAAATATCGTGCAATGTAATTTTCTTCTTTTTATACCAGAGTTTCATGAATTTCTTTTGCACATTAAAATTGACAGTACCAACAGATTCCATCCAAGGGCGTCCAAAAACAACGTCCACATCATCCATATCTGAAGCATAAAAATCAGAATGCAACACATACTTATCCATAGAAATCTTCAAATCTTTATAAATTTGAACATCTTCATTATCAACCTATGTGTTTTCAATATGCTTTGCTGGAACTTGCAATTTTTTTGCCAAATTCACATTGATACAATTATGCTTGCAACTAGGAATGATAGACACAATGATGTTCTCTTTTTGAATACGTCCATGAACCTGTAATATGGAAATATTAGTAGAAAATAAGTCTTTATGGCTCTTACTATCCTTCTTTCCGGCTTGTGACCACTTGTCCAAAAGGACTTTTTCAAGTTTTTTCTCGGGAAGTTTCCTCACTGAGCTATCAAGTGAGGTCCACCATTTCTCTGCCTCATCTTTCATATCAAGCCCTATGGAGCCTATCCAAAATTGTCGGTAGCGATCCTTGTGATATTGTAAAAAATCTTCAATAGTAGGACCATCATCTTTTCCTGTAAACTTCATCTTGCGAGAATCCATAAAATAAAGTAAGGGTTTTGAAGAAAATCACTTACTTTGGCAAAAATTTAAAATGGACATTGCTCAATCAATATAACTCAGAATCCTTAATATAACCTGTTTTTGAAAATGGAATAGCCATTCTGCATCTAACCGTATTGCTGAAATCCTGATCTAGGCACTCTGGAAACACAGATTTGCGCTGCAACTGCCCCGGCGTCACAAAATTTCTGAAAAAATAGCTAATTTTAAATCAGTGATAACTCCTTCATGGAAGCTAAGATGGATGACATAAAAGACAACATGGAAAACATGAAGAGTGATCTAAAAGCATACATGGAAGGCTTGATGACAAGCTTAAAACCAGAAATGATTCCTAATGGCGGAAATATAGGAGAAGAACCTCCTGATGAGAACAAAATAAATGTTAATCATGATTTCATAAACTCAAATGTTGGCAGGAAGAATCACCATATTCCAAAAATGGATATGAGGAAGTTTGATGGAAAGGATCCTGTAACATGGATACTACAGATGGAGCAATATTTTGATCTCCATAACGTGCAAAACACACAAAAGGTACGCATTGCAACTTTACATTTAGAACAAAATACATTTGCATGGTATCAATGGCTTTGCTCCCGTAAAAAAATTGTCACTTGGTCAATTTTTACGGAGGAAATGATAGCACATTATGAGGATACAAAGAGCAACACCTTCTTTACCCAAATGATAAATCTCAAACAAAAGGGTTTAGTGGGGCAGCACATTGAGGACTTCCAAAAATTGAATATAAGGGTAACTGATCTTACAGAGGAACACAGGATTGATCTCTTCCTAGGCACTTTAAAGGATAACATCCAACATGAAGTTCGCGTTTTGAAACCTGATTCATTGGAGAAGGCATTCAGGTTGGCAAGAAAAGTTGAATGTAAAATTATGGCGACAAGGAAGCCTACCACTCAATTCTATAAAGAAGGGAGTGTTGCTACGCCTAGATTTCCACAACCTACAAGGTTGACACCACAACAATTGGAAGAAAAAAGAGCAAAAGGGCTTTGCTATAGTTGTGATAGCAAATACACTAAAGGTCATAAGTGTGCTGAGAAGAAATTATTTTACATAGATTGTGAATAAGAAGAAGAAAATGAACAAGAAGAGGATCTACACCAAGAACCACCCCTAGACGAAGAAGAAATGAATCCGACCATATCATGTAATGCGCTGGCAGGAATTACCACTCCTCAAACTCTCAAGATAGAAGGACATATAGAGAAGAAAAGAGATATAAACGCCTTAGAAATGAGCCACTTCGAGGGGGCAACCTCCAATACATTACATAAATGAACAATTCTTGGATGATACAATTCACAAAACCTCCTTTCTATATATAGGAGTCCATGGGGCCATAATGTAAACTTAGTGGGCTCAATGGTAATCCTAATTGTAATTAACAAGGCGCGATATGAGGATTACCTTGTGAAGAATAAAATGGGGGCACAGCAAGGGTACAATAATAACAATAAGGGGTTTACACTAACAATAACAAGGGGCTATACTAGTGATATAGGGACCTAACATGCCCCTCTCCTTCAAAAAAGTGTTGTCCTCAACACTTGAGTAGCTCCGGGTGCTTCTGTATAAAATTCTCATCCTCCCATGTAGAATCTTCAGTGGGTAAGTTCTTCCACTCGATGAGATACTCTGAAATTGATCGATTCCGTAGCTGTCGAGTTCTTGTTTCCATGACCGCTTCAGGTTCCAATATGATTTTTCCTTCCTCATCAAGTTCTGGCAATATTGTTTGAACCGGAAGATTTTCACCTATAACCTTCTTTAAGCATGAAACATGGAAAACTGGATGTACTCGTGAAGAAGCAGGAAGCTCCAATTTGTATGCCATAGTACCAATCTTTTGCAACACCTTGTAAGGACCATAGGACATTATGTAAGGGACCACATGTAGAGAGGGAATAAAGTGATAAGCCCATTGTATTGGATGTATGGTATTGAGAGACCCATGGTAACTACTCATGGTATTACATGTATGAAACCTATATAGAGGTTAGAGACTCTCCATTGAGGGATGTCAAGGGATTATGGTATTGGCAAGCATATGGCTTGTGGAGTGATCTCCTTCATCCGGACTCCGATTCGACTGATTTTTTTTTGAAATCGGGTGATTTTTCAAGGGGAGCTCAGATCTGTAATTGGTTGTCTGAAATTTTGCACTAGAATCTACTAAAACGTCAGGAGAGCCGCCGTACAGAAATTGCCGTCAAAAACATTTCTGCAACATAGCTGAATTTAAATCAGCGATATCACCCTCATCCGGACTCCGATTCGACTGATTTTTTTTTTGAAATTGGGTATTTTTCGATAAGGAATCCAGATATGACATTTATTTTTGAAAATTTTTCACCAAATTTTCCAGATCTGCTCTACAAACTCGCCGCCCAAAAATTTCCTGCAAAAAATGAAAAAACAAATCTCCAAACTCTGCCCAAGAAAGTGCTTTGATACCACTTGTAATAGATCTGATAAGAAAATGTATAGAAATGGAAAATATGCCCAAGAAATAACACCATAGAAGACAAAACTTCAGATCTTCATTAATATCAAAACCCTTAAGGTAGGCCAACACCATTTACTCCTTAAGGAAGGAGATCACTCCACAAGCCATATGCTTGCCCATACAATAATCCTTGACATCTCTCAATGGAGAGTCTCTAACCTCTATAGGTTTCATACATGCAATACCATGGGTCTCTCAATACCATACATCCAATACAATGGGCTTATCACTTTATTCCCTTGCTACATGTGGTCCCTTACATAAATTGGGTTAACCACTTAGTTATTAACTATGGCCCATTTATTTATCATTCTTATATTAATACATCATATTATTCCCTTGGGTACCTCCCTCTGTACCATATATTATCCCCTCTAGGTACACTAGGCGTCTTTGTCGCCATAATTTACATTCAAACTCTTTTCTTGCCAACCTCGAATGCCTTCTCCAATGAATCAAAGTTCCCAAAAACGCGAACTTTAAGTGTTGGATGTTATCCTTTAAAGTACCTATGAAGAGATCAATCTTGTGTTCCTCTGGAATATCAGTTACCCTTATATTCAATTTTTGGAAGTCCTCAATGTGCTCCCCCGTTAAACCCTTTTGTTTGAGATTTATCAATTGTATAAAGAAGGTGTTGCTCTTTGTATCCTCATAATGTGCTATCATTTCCTCCGTAAAAATTGACCAAGTGACAATTTTTTTACGGGAGCAAAGCCATCGATACCATACAAATGTATTTTGTTCTAAATGTAAAGTTGCAATGCATACCTTTTGTGTGTTTTGCACATTATGGAGATCAAAATATTACTCCATTTGTAGTATCCATGTTACAAGATCCTTTCCATCAAACTTCCTCATATCCATTTTTGGAATATGGTGGTTCTTCCCGCCAACATTAGAGTTTATGAAATCATGATTAACATTTATTTTGTTCTCATCATGAGGTTCTTCTACTATATTTCCACCATTAGGAATCATTTCTTGTTTTAAGCTCGTCATCAAGCCTTCCATGTATGCTTTTAGATCATTCTTCATGTTTTCCACGTTGTCTTTCATGTCATCCATCTTAGCTTCCACGCCTTTCTTCAAACTGTCCATCTTCACTTCCATGCCTTTCTTCAAAACTTCCATTTCATTTTTTGTTGCTCTTTGCGAGAATGAAAACTGTTGCATTTGCTCTTGTAATTTTGATAGATCATGTTGCAATTCTTCATCTTCATGAGTCATAGTAGAGCCTTCTGAAGGCTTAATGGGTGTTGAATTTTTTTTAGGGGCCATTTTAGAATCCAATATTGATATCTATTCTACAAGATGCCCTTGGAATCAATTCAACTTGATTCTTCAAACAAGACTTATGCAATTCGGAAAAAAAATACACACCTTTTACTAGCTTTTAGGAGATCGATATTGAAATTGAATTATCTCTGTAATTGAAAATCTTCGATATCTGAAATTCAACCCTGTAGTAGCCCTCTGAAGCTTCTTTCAAATGCCACAGGTCTGACCTGATTTTGATTCTCCAAGACAAAGTTGTGTCCAATCTCCCACAATGACCTAATTCTGGACTGGTTCAGTAGAGCGAACTTGTATGACTTGCCACGTGTCACTGTTTTGTCATTTGTCTCTGAAATTGATAGCGAAGAAACTACAGGCCGTGTAATTGTGACCACTTTTGACGGAACTCCAATCCAATCTTCAGAGAGAGAGTTATTGAACTTTTCCCACGATCACCTCTTTGCGATGAAATTCAAGAGCCTGAAAAAGCACTACCTTCCACGGATCATATCTCCAAAAATATTGCGAACCAAGCTCTGACATTTTTTGATGAATTTCCTCAGGATTTCAGCTTCGCACCATATGAATTTCAGATTCTGAAACTTCGTAGAAAAAAATTTATAGCGCAAATTCCACGATGACCTGTTTAGAACTGTCCACGACTTCCAGATCATATCTCCGAAATTATTGCGAACCAAACTCTGAAATTTTTATACAAGATTCCTCAGGAGTTTTTCTTCGCACCCTAAAAATTTCAGCTTCTGAAACTTCGTAGAAAAAAAGTTATAGCGAAAATGCCACGATGACCTGTTTGGAGCAGCGAAACCCTAGAATCCAAAGCTCTGATACCAAATGTTGTGTAACCGGCTCCAAAAATAGAAGAAAAGAGATATCAACGCCTTAGAAATAAGCCACTTCGAGGGGGCAACCTCCAATACATTACATAAATGAACAATTCTTGGATGATACAATTTACAAAACCTCCTTTCTATATATAGGAGTCTATGGGGCCATAATGTAATCCTAGTGGGCCACAATGTAATCCTATCCGACCTAACAATAATAATTTAAGGGCACAATAATAACAAAATGGGGGTTACAAGGGTACAATAATAACAATAAGGGGTTTACACTAACAATAATAAGGGGCTATAATAGTGATATAGGGACCTAACATGCGAGACAAATCATGTGTCTCGCCCAAGACCAGTTTTTCTTCAAACAGTGTTTCTGACCAAAAAAAGATGAAATTTACAAAAGTGAGAGAGTTTTTTGTTCCTCATAGGCTCAAGAAGAAAAACCTCCTTCAGTTTCTACACAGGTATCATGGTTTATGAGAAATGTGAAAAATACAGATGTCACGGGAGAATTTCTGCACTAGGAGAAATTTGGAAAATAAGCACATAGGCGAGACAAATCATGTGTCTCGCCCAAGACCAGTTTTTCTTCAAACAGTGTTTTTGACCAAAAAAAGATGAAATTTACAAAATTGAGAGACTTTTTTGTTCCTAATAGGCTCAAGAAGAAAAACCTCCTTCAGTTTCTGCACAGGTATCATGGTTTATGAGAAATGTGAAAAATACAGATGTCATGGGAGAATTTCTGCACTAGGATTCATCATTTTGACCAGTGATGGTACAGTCCGATTTTGAACAGAAAAATGGACACCAAATGAAAAAATTCAAGTTTTTCTAGAAATTAGACTTCCATAGCTTTCTGATGAGCCATCTCGGGAAAAATTCCGACAATAGGAAGGCATCCAAAAGTAGCCTGCAATCAATGCTATGTTTTTCTGCACCAGCATTCACCATTTTATACCAATGATGGGACAGTCAGTTTTTGAACACCAAAATGGAAACAAAATGAGACAAATAAAGAATATTTGGAAAGCATACTTCTCTAGCTTTCCAACGAGCCATCTCGGGCCCAATTCTGACACCGGGAAGGCATCCAAAAGTAGCCTGCAATCAACGCTATGTTTTTCTGCACCAGGATTCACCAGTTTTGACCAGTGTTAGGAGAATGAATTTTTGAACAACCAAATGGACTCCAAATGAAAAAATTAAAGTTTTTATGGAAATTAGACTTCTACAACTTTCCAACGAGCCATCTCGCGCCCAATTCCGACACCGGGAAGTTCTTCAAAATTGGTTTCAAAGTCGCGCGACACTCCTGGAAAAGTGCGCAGCGCTCCTGTGCACAAAATCTCCAAAGGGATGAACTAGTGTGCGGCGCTCCTGTAGCAGCGTGCAGCACTCCTGTAGCACTGGTCATCAAATCACTTAAAAACCTTAAAAAACTCTTTGGAGAGCTGCTCAACCAATCAAAAAGGTCCCTTGAGATTTTTTAAGGTATTCTTCTCACTCCATTGCCCAAGCACAGCAATCAATTGACTGTTTGTTTTTCATTAAACCAAAACTTGTTGTTTGGCATAAAGGAGGACAAAACAGTGATTTATTGGAGGATTTGTAATATTAAAAAAAAATTAAACCCTTTTTCTTTTGTCAAAAACCGCTCCAACTCCTCAAGAAGCATTGTCATAAATTTCGAAGGAACAAGTTGAGCTGTAGTTCTGTTGGCTAAGGGATGAAACCTTAAGAGCTTGTGAGTCTTGTTAATGAGAAAAAGGCCGTGAAAGTGCCCCCAAAAATTGTGATAAAAGAAACAAGAGCACAGGGCTTAAAGAGAAAAACAATGGGACATGTTTTAGACAGTGATCATTAGATGGAATTTGGTGACTTTCCAAAAATCTCCTTTGTTTGTTAAAAAGACAAAAAAAATAGTGTTTGGCCTTTTTAGTTCCCTAAAGCAGAATCAGTGGGTGAGTTATCATTTGCATTCGGAGGTGTCTTTTGTCAAAATGTGTGCAAAGAGTAGTAAAGTGAAAAGGAGCAGAGTTTTGGTTGAAGAAGAGCCTTGATTGTTTAAAACTTCTACAGACCTTTGTTACCCCATCAAAAGCATTTCAAACTCTGCCACTTTATCTTATACACACAGTAACCTTTGACTGTGTATTGCCTTATTTATTGACTGTTTTCATGTTATTGAATCCACTGGTGGAAAATCACACCAAAGGAACAGTGTTTGGTTGAAGGGGAATTTTTATTGTTGAAAGCTACTGGCCTTTATTGCCACATTACAAAAAAATCACAAACTCTGTCACCATTTCTACAGACACAGTAACTATTGACTGTGTAAATTCACCATGATTGACTGTGTTTATATTGTGAATTTATTGGTTAAGTGGCCTCAACAGAGAGCAGTGTTCTTTAATCAGGGGCTTTTGTTTTCCTTCCTCTACAAGGATAAGGGTGTCCTACTACCTCAAACACCAAAGCTGGTGTCTTTCCACAGGAAAATTTACTTTGGCTGTCTATCTTTATTTGGCTATGTTTCTCTCTTAAAAATCTGCTTGTTGAACTACATATTAAGTAGAAAGGCAGCTTTCTGAAGGAACAAGGATCTCACACCTAAGAGGGACTTTTTACACAGCATTCAAAAAACATTGTTTCCTTATCAAAACAAGTGAGTTGACAGGCTAGGACAGAGTCTTGTTTGGAGGAAAATAGCTTGACAGTGATGCAAGTAAATAGCAACTTCAGCAAAGTGTGAAGGGTGCTGGGAAAATCTACTACACCCCAACTGGATCCAAATAAGTATGTCGAGAGCATGCAACAGGTTATTCAAAATCCTCAGTTCATGACAATGGCACAACACCTTCGCCATTATCTGATGCAGGATCCAGCAGTAATAAATATGATTAAGATGTTGTCAAACCCTGTACAAAAAATGTAATTTGAAGCACAGATGGCCCAACTTAAGAACGATCCTGCTTTAGAGCCTGTTTTGGATGACATTTCAAAGGGGGGGCCTCCTGCAATGATGAAGTATTGGAATGATCCAGTGGTACTCAGTAAGCTTGGGAAAGTTTTTCAAGTGGGCAGCTCAGGATATATGTCAGTTTCCCAGCAGTCTGCTAAAAATAAAAGAGAAGAAACAAGTGAAGACACTGACAAGGAGACATCTTTGACTTTGACTCATATGGCCAGCACTGGTGATGTTAAGGAGGTGCAAAGTTTGCTTACAAAGGGTTGAATTTGCATTTGTATGAATAGCCATTGCAATTACCCTCAAAACTATGATGAAACAAAATCAAAATCTGTCAAGCTATGTGCATTGTTGAAAACAGAAAGGAAAGATAAGGTGTTATTAGGGTGAAAACAGTAGGTCAGCTTTCAACACAGCCATCATATGAACATTTTTTGATATTTCAAAGGAGTTTCCTCCTTATGTTTAAAATATAAAACAGTGTTGTGCCTTTCAGTTCCATAAGGCAGAATCAGTGAGTAAAGCTCATTGCATTTAGAAGTATTTTTATCACCCTGTCCTATGAACAGTCAACTTTGGACTGTGTATACACCTTGTTTGGACTGAGAAATAGTGTTGAATATATTTGTTGAAAGGTATACCAGAAGGGAGCAGTATTTTGGTTGAAGAAGAGATTTTTTTGATTAGAACTCTTACAAACCTTTGTTAAACACCTCAGAAACATTTCAAGGTCTGCCACCTTGTCCTATGAACAATGAATCCTGACCGTGTGTATACCCTCTGGTTGACTGAATTTATGGTGTTGAATTGGTTGGTTGAGTTGCATACTAAGAAGAAAGCAGGGTTTTGAATTGAGAAGAATATTGTTTTTCCTTCCTCTAAAAAGACAAGGCTGTCTTATTTCCTCAAAACACCAACAGGCTAAGTACCCTCACACAGGAAAGTCACTTTGACTATGTTTGTCCTTGTTAACTGAGTATTCATTGGTTGATTGATATACAAAGGCAAGAAAAGGTATTGTTTGGAAGGAGCAGGGATCTTATATCAAAAGAGGGCATTTCACACTAAAATTGAAACCATGGTCGCCTTGATCAAAACAGTGACTGACAGAGAAGGTAGAATTTTGTTTAAGTAGCAAGAGCAAGAGGGGGAGAGCGCTGGAAAATAGCAACTCAGTAATGATGAACAACGGGAACAAGAGGAAGGGCAGCAGTTTGAGCAGCAGTTTGAACAACAAAATGAGGAGGAGTTTGAGACAGAGTAGCAGCATGGTATTACTGCCCAAGAGAAACTAAAGGAGGCTAAAGGGAAGCGCCCAACACAGAAAGAGAAGAAGGACACATCAGGACTTGACATTTTGGCTTATGTTTCAGAGCATGTTGATAGGGACCCTTGAGGGTCATACTCACCGATTTTGGGTGCATTTTGACATATTTTGGTTTTTTGGCATTTTTGAGTTTTTGGTCAAAACTCGTGAAATGCGCCATTTCATTTTGGAGATTCATCAAGGGAGGAGAATGGTATCATCGGATGCCATAATTTCATGAGCACACCCTCAGTGATTTTCAGACCATTTGGAGATCATTTTCCTCCTCAAAACAGCGAAAAATGCTCACTTTTTGCACACTCTGCCTGGTCTATCAGCAGATTGCAATTTCCTAGCTTTTTACACACAGGTACAGATTTGGAGGACTTCCAGGCATCAGATTGAGGTGATTTCAGTTGCGCCGGAAAGTAGACACAAAAATATTTCCAACGAGCTATCATGAGCCCCGTTTCGACACCGGGAAGGCTGCCAATTGTCTCCAGCAAGTTAGGGGACCTTTTTCTGATATAAATTTGAAGTATTTTTGCAATTTTTGAACCTCAAAAATATGCTTTTTCCAAATGTGCGTTTAACTATTTTCACACTTGGAAAATGATGTAAAGTTGATATAATTCCCATTTTTAGCATTTTTTTAGATATTTTATGGGATATTTTGTGCCTTGGGCTTTGCAAAGCCTCAAGGACAAGTTTAGATATTTTGATTTGGCCAATGGGATAGCTAGTTGCAGCATGAGGTTTTCCTCACTTGAGCCTATTTATTCCACAAGGCTTCATTGTAAAAGAAGGCTGAACTTGAGAGAAGAAGAAATATATTGGTCATATGAGCTTTGAAGAACATACTTGTGTTATGATTTTGGACTGCCTCTTGGATGATTTTGATGAATGATGAAGGATTGTTGTTGGATTCCATGACATGGTAGAATGGTATAGTGTTTCTTGCTTTGTTGTTGTCTTCTAGTTTTCATTCATGATACATGCTTCTTGCTGCTATAGATCAGTAGAGATTAAGTTTGAGATATGCCCATGAAGGCACCTCAAAATTCCTAAATCTTCATAGCTTTTATGTTTTTCTTCTTCCTTAGTTGTACTAAAGAATTCTTAACTGCTCTTTAGTAACTTAAGGATATTGTTGCTAGTTTTATTCATAAGCTCTATGCATATTGAGTAGGATGTATGGTGTGCCCTGATTACCTATGACTGTCCATAGTTCTGTCCATGAAACTATCTCTTTGACTGATTAGATTATCATCTTGTTGAACCAAGGAGGCATAGTCTCGATCTAGCCCTTTGCCTAAAACTATGAAAGCTTGTTTTTCAAAGTGCCCAATAACTTAAAGACTATGTTTAGGCATTCCGGCATAGTATTTTGAGTTGTTATTCCATCTTATGTGTTTTCCCCAAAGTCTGATAGCCATTTCCCAAAGTTAGAGGGTCTTATACTTCTATGCATGGCTTGAATGTTTGTTTCTATGTGTTGATTAGTTTATAGTTACATTTTACATGATTAAGGGTTTTCTTTACCATGTTTATGTTATCTATCGAACCAGTGATGCTTGAAAATCCTTGTTATTCACAAACTTCATGTCCATTTACTCCATTTTTCCCAAAGATCCTTTCTACCTTGAATCAAATCGGCCCTACAACAGCCTTGCATCATCATCTGATAGCTTCCTTGACCTTTTTTACCCCATAGCCCAGTTGATCTAACTTCTTGTTACCCATTTTATATCTTTGATCAGTTTTGTCCCTCACAAACTTAAAAAACACAAAAAATCAAAAACTTACTTCATAACTAGCCTAAAATCAGAAACAATAAGCAAACAAACATCGATATCCTTTACACATATAGAGAGAACCCTCTCTGAGTCCAGGAAGGCTAGTTCCTTGGGCTACAAAGCTTGGTTTGATGTTACATCGTCATTTGGCTCACCAATCGGCCAAATCACGGGACCCTAACATGCATTTCTTGTGTAGTACATATTTCAGATCACTCAATGCTAAATCCAAGTCATTTTTTCTATTCAAAGTGGATGTACCATCATCATATACATTACTCAGTAGAAAAACAACAGACAACAACTTAGGTCAAGAAATAATAAAACACTTATAAACTTAGAAGGTATACGACTCTGTTATAGGGCATATCCTTGTATGTACGTGATATTTAAGAATACAACCCGCAATAAGTAAATCGAGTACATCCATTATCTTTTTAAAACACCTTAAGATCTCTTAAATTTGAACCTCCTCCTTTTTCCTTAATGCACACTTCTTTCAGATTATATTAGAAATGAATAATTGACCGAATGCACACCTAAATACTTAATTTCCTTCTCCTTTTATAGCCTTTTTCGTTTCCATTACCATAAGAAAATATTTTGGATTTGTTGTCAGAAATTGTTGACAAGATCCAATAGACATTGGCGACACAAAACCATGGGATATTACCATGGGAAATAAATGTTCTTGGTATTTTATTTTCCATGTGACAGGTCTCATATGCGGCTCTTTTTCATTAAACCTACATATGTACACGAATTTTCTTCACAGAAGTTGTGTATGGTTTTGTGAACTTCATATTTTTCATTCTTCTTCAATTGTATCTTGTGACTAAGCTACCAATACATTTCCTCATATGTTACAATACCTAAAAAACTTCAAAAAACCCTTACAACACCTATACAAACATTCAAGAACATCCTCCATCCATGGTCTAGCTAGCCATATTATTTTTTCACTCAATAATATGACATCATGATGATATATTGTGAAAAGTTGACATCAAGGTTGACATCAAGTACAACACATTAGACATAATGCCAATAATCTCCCCCTTTGGACTTGATGTCAACCTCCTGAAAAACAACAATTCCTTTCTCCCCCCATTTCACATTAAGGGAAAAGGGAAAACCTAATTTGATGTGAACTCAGCTGCAAGATATGGCCATGACTTCTCATACTGACCATGCTCCCCTTAAGAATATGCTGGACTTTCTAGTGATATGTGATTTAAGTACAAGTATTTGAGAAGATAATAAATGACTATCCATAAGTACATATGACCATCAATAATTCAAAACAACAAGGCTATATCAAGGATTTAGATGCTTTTGATATCCAACACCCCACACGTGAATGAATTTTAGAATGTTTACAATATGGGTCTCTTCATAACCATTACACCTTTATGCATGATCAACATACAAGGCATTCATCAACATATGATATAACTTTATAATTTCCCATATAAAACACCAAAGAGGACCTCCAACATTAAAATCCATTAAGTATAATAGATCTAATTAAGAACATATTGAATACTAACCAACATCAACCATGATATACTGACACCAACATATATATCTTGCAACAATAAAAAATGCATTAGAGAACAAATGTAAGGAGATGGATCAAAGAAACAATGATCATGAAGTCATTAGAAACCATAATGTCAAAAATGAATCATTGGGAGCATAGACGATACTCCTTTTGCATCACTAATCCCGATCTTGTTACTTATTTGAATGCATCATTAGTAACATATATATCCTCCGCATAAACGAAGATGTTAGTAAGCAATACATCATAGAAATATACATGAATAATATCAATAATATAATATTTTACAATGAGGTATCGGCAATGACTCATAAACTCAGTGTGGATCACACACCTAAACATCAAATAGGAATCATCAACAATCTACAATAAACCAATTTATTAGAATCATAATGCCACCAATGAAATGATGAGAGCATATGAGAAGATCTCCTTGAATCCTTTCCACTCCTTTATCACCACAGGGGATCATACACGATTATATAAGTTAAGAGTTGCATACATACACAATTTTATGTCATACGAAGCATGTATAAAATGTGAAATGTTGAATTTTACTTAGAATAAATCAATCACATATCCCCCTGAGATCATGGACCACTATTTTTTTGGTAAATTGTGTGAGGGAAGAAGCAAATATTACTCCCATCCATTGACAAATATATTCAAATAAATCACGGGGAAGAAGTTTTGTGAAAATATCTACTACTTTTTCTCTTGAGGGAATATATTCCAACATTATCTTCTGTTCTAAGACTTTCTCTCTAAGAAAATGATACTTTATTGGAATGTGTTTAGCCTTTGAATGCATAACTGGGTTTTTTGAAATACTAATGGCACTTTTGTTGTCACATAGAATAGGGATAGGTTATGGATGGTTGACTTGGATATCTTGTAGTGTTTGAATCATCCAAAGAAGTTGTGTATAGTAGGTTGTAGCTGCAACATATTATGCTTCACCAGTTGATAAAGCTATGGAACTTTGTTTTTTTCTAAACCAAGATACTAGAAATTGTACCAAGAAGAAGGCTCCTGCATTGGTGCTTTTGCAATCATCAATGTTACCAGCCCAATTTGCATCAGTATAGGCTTGAATTGAAAAATATGTGTTATTGGGATACCATAGTCCAAGATCTTGAGTTCCCCGCAAATACTTGAGTACTCTTTTGACAAATTTGAGATGAGTCTCATTAGGATTTTCTAAAAATCGGCTCACTATGCTAACTACATGCATAATATGTAGTCTCATACATATACGATAAAGTAAAATTCCAATCATAGACATGTATTCAGGTTGATTACAATTTGGGAAGCCATCCTATTGGATGAGACTACATCCAATTACCATACGTGTGTATACATGTTTACAATATTATAATCCATATTTCATCATGATTTGTTTTATATATTTAGTTTGAGATAGGAAAATACCATCCTTAGCTTGATGTAGTTGTAGATCAAGAAAGAATGCTAGCTCACTAAGAAAAGCCATTTCGAATTCTTGTTGCATGGTTGAAGAAAACCCTTTACTCATTGAATCAACATTGCTCCCAAATATGATACCATCAACATAAAAAACTACTACCAAGAGGTTTTCATTATTTTTTTTGATATATAAATTACTATCTATAGAACCTTTCTTGAACCCCTAATGCATAAGATATTTTACAAGATGATAATACCAAGTTTGAGGGGATTATTTCAACCCATATAAATCCTTCTTAAATTCACAAATAATATTCTCATAATTTCCAAGTACGAATCCTTCAGGTTGTTCAATATAGACCTCTTCTTCTATATCCCCATTTCAAAATTCATATATAACATCAGTCTGAAATAATTTAAAATTACGAAAGTAGGAAATTGAAAGGAACATTCTAATAAATTCAAGTTGAGCTACCGTTCCAAATGTTTCTTCAATATTTATTCCTTTATGTTGAGAATATCCTTTACTGACAAGTCATGCTTTGTTCTTGATTACTTCTCCATTTTCATTTAGTTTGTTCTTAAACACCATTTTGGTCCCAATTACATTTTTATTTTGAGGCCTTTGAATTGGTTCCCATTTATGATTCTTTTCTATTTGGTTAAGTTCTTCATTCATTTACATAATCCATCATTCATATTTTCTTGCTTGATTCACATTTTTAGGTTAAATAGTGGAAAAATAAATCTAAGTGACTAGATGATCCGACAAATGTTATTCTAGTTTTGTTATGAAACCAACCCCAAACATAGAAGAAAAGAGAGAGAAACGCCTTAGAAATCAGCCACTTCGAGGGGGAAACCTCTAATACATTACATAAATGAACAATTCTTGGACGATACAAATGACCAAAACCTCCTTCTATATATAGGAGTCCATGGGACCATAATATAATCCTAGCCGACCTAACAATAATAATGTAAGGGCACAATAATAACAATATTGGGGTTACAGGGGTACAAAAATAACAATAAGGGGGCTACACTAATAACAATAAGGAACTAAACTAGTAATATAGGGACATAACATGCCCCTCTCCTTTAAAAGAGTGTTGTCCTCAATGCTTGAGTAGCTCTGGGTGCTTCTGTATAAAATTCTCATCCTCCCATGTAGAATATTCAGTGAGTAAGTTCTTCCACTTAATGAGATACTCAGAAATTGATCTTTTTTGTAGTTGTCGAGTTCTTATTTCCGTGACCACTTTAGGTTCCAATATGATTTTTCCTTCCTCATCAAGTTCTGGCAATATTAATTGAACTGGAATATTTTCACCTATAACCTTCTTTAAGCATGAAACATGGAAAACTGGATGCACTCGCGAAGAAGCAGGAAGCTCCAATTTGTATGCCATAGTACCAATCTTTTGCAACACCTTGTAAGGACCATAGTACTTTGGCGATAATTTATCATCCTTCTTAGCTTGCTTGAGGGATATTTGTTTGTATGGTTGTAGCAGTAAAAATACCCAGTCTCCTACATCAAAAATTCTCTCACTCCGATGTTGATCTGCCTGTTGTTTCATTCAACTTTGTTCCAAATTAAGGTTATCCTTTAAGAGTTGAAGAACTTCTTGTTGATGCTTGATGTGATCTTCCACTGCTTGAAACTTAGAATTTTCTCTTAAATATGATGTGATGGACGGTGGATGATATCCATAAAGTGCCATAAATGGGGTCATTTTTGCTGCAGTATGGAAGGAAGTGTTATACCACCATTTAGCGAGAGGTAACCACTTGACCCATTGATCCGGATTTATGCAGGAATGCAACAGAATACAGATATAACCATAAACACACAGATGCAGCGGAAGTAATGCTTCATTTTATTATAATCAAAGAATGAATGAAATAAGCTTACAAACATAATGGAAACAAGCTAGGGCGCTGGTAGTGAATCTCTGAGAAGAGATGTGGCGTACGAAGGCCTCTGAACTGTGTTACATTGAGGCTCGCAGGCCTATTACAAGCATATTGGAAATAGATGAGCTAGGGTACTAGCAATGCTTATCTCTGAGAAGAGATGTATCGGCTACTAGCCCCTGAACTGTGTTACAATGCAGACATGATGGAGATGTGACGAGCTAGGGCACTGGTAGCGCTTATCTCTGAGAAGAGATGTGTCCGCTCCCAGCCCCCTGAACTGTGTTACAATGAGGCTCGAAGGCCTATTTATTGTTGAGAAACAATGTAAAATCTAAAACGTCCAAAAACCTAACCCTAGGAGATGAAGCGCCAAAACTGTGGGCCCTGTTTGGGTAAGTTGGTGTTTCAGCTACCCGGGGACATAACTTTGGCATCCGACCTCCGTTTGACACGCTCAATAGCTCGTTAGAAAGATCTATCCGAGGACTACAAATTTTGAGTGGAAAAAATGGTCTACAACTCATTTTTCTCCCCGTTTTCCCAAAAAATGTCGTTTAGGGCCTCAAAACGGCTTTGGAAGTTCAGGACCCGAAAAGCTGCTTAAAATAGTAAGCTGTGGTGAAACTTACAAATTGAAAGAAATGATGGTGGGGGTTCAAATGGACTCATTAGATAGCCACCAATATCCACCTGGATCATTAAGTCCCCAAAACGGCTCCGGGAGTGCAAGACCTGAAAACCTGCAAAAAATAGTAAGCTGTGCTGAAGCTGAAAAACTGAAAGAATTGATGCTACATGTCCAAATGGAAAAGGTGGGTGGCCACCCATATCCACCTGGATCATTCCTCCCTCCTTAGGAAGCAATTTTATCCATTGCGTTAAGTTCCTCCATGGGGGGGGGGGGGGATTCTGCTGAACTTGATGTTGGATTTATCCAGGATGTCGTGGACCTGTTGGCGAATGTGCTGGATGTAGATGTGCCACCGTTGAAGGATCTGGGAGAATTTATCCATCATCGTGTTCCTCTATTTCTCGAGGGCCTCCTTGAGCAAGATTTTGATAGGATCTCCTACTCCCTCGTCTTTCTTTCCTTCCGCCATGGGGGATTGTCGGGGTTGCGTGGTTGAACTCCTTATACCCTGGCCGCGTTGGGGAAATGAAAAGAAAAACAAAGAAAGAGAAGACCACTCTGATACCACTGATCTGGATTTATGCAGGAATGGAACAAAATACAGATATAACCATAAACACAGAGATGCAGTGGAAGTAATGCTTCATTTTATTATAATCAAAGAATGAATGAAATAAGCTTACAAACATAATGGAAACAAGCTAGGGCGCTGGTAGCGAATCTTTGAGAAGAGATGTGGTGTACGAAGGCCTTTGAACTGTGTTACATTGAGGCTCGCAGGCCTATTACAAGCATATTGGAAATAGATGAGCTAGGGTACTGGCAAATCTTATCTCTGAGAAGAGATGTATTGGCTACTAGCCCCTGAACTGTGTTACAATGCAAACATGATGGAGATGTGGCAAGCTAGGGCATTGGTAGCGCTTATCTCTGAGAAGAGATGTGTCTGCTCCCAACCCCCTGAACTGTGTTACAATGAGGATCGAAGGCCTATTTATTGTTGAGAAATAATGTAAAATCCAAAACGTCCAAAAACCTAACCCTAGGAGATGAAGCGCCAAAATTGTGGGCCCTGTTTGGGTAAGTTGGTGTTTCAGCTACCCGGGGACGTAACTTTGGCATCCGACCTCCGTTTGACATGCTCAATAGCTCGTTAGAAAGATCTATCCGAGGACTACAAATTTTGAGTGGAAAAAATGGTCTACAACTCATGTTTCTCCCCATTTTCCCAAAAAATGTCGTTTAGGGCCTCAAAACGGCTTTGGAAGTTCAGGACCCGAAAAGCTACTAAAAATAGTAAGTTGTGGTGAAACTTACAAACTGAAATAACTGATGGTGGGGGTTCAAATGGACTCGGTGGCTGGCCACCAATATCCACCTGGATCATTAAGTCCCCAAAACGGCTCCGGGAGTGCAGGACCCGAAAACCTGCTAAAAATAGTAAGTTGTGCTGAAGTTGAAAAACTGAAAGAATTGATGCTGCATGTCCAAATGGAAAAGGTGGGTGGCCACCGATATCCACCTGGATCACCCATTATGTTTTTTTATCAGATACAAAAAAACGAATATATCCTTCCAAACATGTATTCACTATCTCTGTTTGACCATCGAATTGAGGATGATAAGATGAACTATGAGCTAATTGAGTACCCAAACAAGAAAATAACTCTGTCGAAAAATTTCCAATAAAAATGGGATCTCTGTCACTCACAATAATCTTTGGGTTTCCATGTAGATTTTTAATTGTGTCCATAAATGTATTAGCAACTGTACTTGCTTTAAATGGATGAGATAATGCCCAAAAGTG
Source organism: Pinus albicaulis (assembly GCA_034641835.2). Taxonomy (NCBI): domain Eukaryota; kingdom Viridiplantae; phylum Streptophyta; class Pinopsida; order Pinales; family Pinaceae; genus Pinus; species Pinus albicaulis. Next base: position 228,569 of record MU968416.1, read on the forward strand.
TGCATACTTGGTAAGTCTATCAACTACCACCATGATGACACTCTTTCCTTCGGACTTAGGTAAACCTGTGATAAAATCCATTGAAATCTCCTCCCAACATTGACTTGGAATGGATAAATATTATAGACAACCCGGGGTCTTAATTGTCTCAACTTTATTTTGATGGCAAAACAAACATTCTGCCACAAAATTTTGAATATCATATTTAAGGCCATCCCACAAAATTTCTTTCTTCACCCTGAGGTAAGTTTTTAAAAATCCTGAGTGTCCTCCAAAAGGAGAAGTGTGAAATTCCAAAAGAATATTTTGTTTTAGTTGGGAATCCTTACAAAGATATAAGCGGTCTTTGCACCATAAGGAATCATTTTTCCAACTAAATGCATCAAATGTACTAGGATCTTGCAACAACTTTTGAATGAGTGTCCACACTTCTTCGTCCTGCTTCCATTCATCCCTTGTTTCAGTTATCCAATCTGGTTGGATCATAGAAATGGCACAAAGCAATGCTTCCACCTCTTCATTATTTCTTGAGAGTGCATCTGCAACAACATTTAGCTTCCATTTTTTGTAGATTATTTCAAAGTCATAACCCAACATTTTTGTGACCCATTTTTGCTGCTCTTTTGAAGATAGTATTTGTTCCAAAAAGTGTTTAAGACTATCATTATCAGTTTTTACCTTGAAGTGTCTTTCCATTAGGTAAGGTCGCCATTTCTTTAGTGCATGTAGTACTGCTAACATTTTCTTCTCATAAATAGCTTCTGTAAATATTTTCCTTTGATTGGACGACTTTCAAAAGAAATGGGTCTTCCTTCTTGCATTAAAACAACACCAATTCTTTCTTTTGAGGAGCTCGATATTGAAACTAAATTATATCTATGATTTTAGATCTTCAATACCTAAAATTGGGCCCTGCAGTATCCCTCTGAATCTTCTTTCAAAGTCCAGAGGTCTAACCTAATTTGGATTCTTCAAGGCAAAGCTATGCCAAATCTCCCCCAATGACCTAATTATGGAATATTTTAGTAGAGCAACCTTGTACGGAATGCCACGTGTCATGGTTTCCTCCTTCAGCTTTGAAATTGATAAAAAAGAAACAAAAATCCATGTACTTGTAGCCAATTTTTACAGAATTCCAATCCAATACTCAGAGAGAGAGTTATGATGATTTTCCCACGGTCACCTCTTTGAGATGAAATTCGGGAGCGTGCAAAATCCCTAACTTCCACAGACCATATCTCTGCAAATACTGCGAATAAATTTATGAAATTTTTCCACGACATTCCTCAGGATTTTGTCTTCGCTCTTTATAAATTTTAGCTTCTGAACCTTTGTAGAAAAAATGTTATATGGAAAATTCCACGATGACCTATTTGGAGCAACAAAACCCTATAATCCAAAGCTCTAATACTAAATGCTATGAAACCAACTCCAAAAATAGAAGGAAAGATATATCAATGCCTTATAAATCAACCACTTTGAGGGGGGAACCTCTAATACATTACATAAATGAACAATTATTGGATGATACAAATGACCAAAACCTCATATATATAGGAGTCCATGGGGCCACAATATGATCCTAGCTGACCTAACAATAATAATGTAAGGGCACAATAATAACAATATTGGAGTTACAGGGGTACAAAAATAACAATGAGGGGGCTACACTAATAACAATAAAGGACTAAACTAGTAATGTAGGGACCTAACAAGTTTTTATTCCAGCCTCTTTATCACCTAGAATTTTGGATTCAGGATGATTTTTCTACACATTACTGGATGGAGTCTTTTAAGGTATGCTTACATTTTGATTCTCTTCTTCTGATGCTTCTTCCTTTTCTTCGCCTATAATTTATTGGATCTTAGTGGGGATTTTTTCATCATCCAATTGTATCTATCATTTAGGACATGTTGATCCTTCATCAAATAATACATCTACACATTCAAAAATTCTTTGAAGCCTTTTATTATAACATTTGCACCCTTTTCTTCTGGAGGATTATCCAAGAATAATTTCTTCATCAGCTCTGAGTTCAAATTTTCTAAGCTTATCATCAATTTTTTTATAGAGCATTTGCTTCCAAAAATTTTAAAGTATTTATCAGTTACAAGTTTTCATACAATAGTTCATGTGGTGTTTTGTCATTGTTGACTTGTACATGTGATTTGTTGAGGATATGAATTGTTGTTTCCACTGCTTCTCCCAAAAAGGTGCGAGCAACTCAAGATTCATCGAGCATAGCACGTGCCATTTGTTGAATTGTCCCTTTAATTCCTTTTTCAAATCCATTTTTTTAATGAATTTTAGCTATGGAGAATTTTCTTTTGATCCCATGTCGATTTCAAAAATTGAATAATTATCTGATATTAACTCCCTTAAAACAATCAAGCTTCTTGTGAAGGTGCTACTTTAATACCAATTCTAAAAAAAAAACTAAGAGGGGGTAGGGGGTGAATCAATATTTTAAATATTTTAATGCATACTCATAAATTTATACGTGAATTTTCTTAGAGAAATACAGTTATGTACATGATTTTAGTAAAAACAAGAAGCATATGTACAAGTTATTTATCTTTTATTAATTTCAATCAATATTTGACAGATTTAACTGAGTAACTGTTAGGGCCATATAATACCAATGTATCCCCTTTATTGATATTTTTAATGTAGCCCCCATATTGTTATTGTTGTGCCCCATATAAGCCCACTATTGTTATTGTTGTTCCCCATAGAAGCCCACTATTGTTATTGTTGTGGCATTACATTATTATTGTTATGTAGGCTCTGATTATATTATAAGCCCTTAGACTCCTATATATACAAAGGAGGTCTTGTCATTTGTATCATCCAATAATTATTCATTTGTGTAATATAAAGGAGGTTTCCCCCTCGAAGAGGATAAATTTTAAGTCATTGATCTATATTTTCTTCTATTTTGTGAGTTGGTTTCATAACATTTGGTATCAAAACTTTGGATTCTAGGGTTTCACTGCTGCAAATAGGCCATCGTGGAATTTTCCCTATTATGCTTTTTCTACTAAGGTTCAAAAGCTGAAATTTTTAGCACGTGGATCTGAAATCCCAATGAACATGTTGTAAAAATTTCAAATCTTGGTTCACTATATTTTCTAAGATATGGTCTGAAGAATTTAGGGTTTTTGCATGCTCCAGAATTCCATCTCAAATAGGCGACCTTAGAAAAATCATCGTAACTTCCTCTATGAGCACCATATTTGAATTTCATAAGACATGGCCGGAATTGCATTGACTATAGTATTTTTTGTATCATTTTCAAGGTGGAAGGTTGAAATAGTAAAATGTGGAACTCCTTACAAGCTCTCTACTGAAACAATCCATAATCATGCCATTGTGAGAGATTGGACATAGATTTATCTTTAAGAATCCAAATTTGGTCTAACCTGTGGCATTGGAAAGAAGACTCATAGGGATACCACAGGACCAAATTTCAGATCTTGGAGATCCGAAATCATAGAGATACATCAGTTTCAATATTGAGCTCCTCAAAAGTAAGAAAAAGGTGTGTATTTTTTTATTTTACATAACATTTGTTTGAAAAATCAGATTGAAGTGATTCAAAGGCTATAGTGAAGCATATATATCATTCTTTGATTCCAAAATTTCTCAGAAAAAAAAAAAAATGGAAACACCTAGTAAGAAACCAGAGAGCTCTTCTATGACACATGAATAAGAGGAAGAATTGAAGCATGATATATCAAAATTATGAGACCAAGTGCAAGAAATTTATCTCTTGCGAAAAGTAACAAAAAATTAATTGGAAGTCATGATGAATGTTAATATAGATGGTATAAAAAGGGACATGGGAGTTTTTAATTATGCTTTAAATGAAGACATGGAATCAATGATGAATGTCTAGATAGAGAGGTTTAAAGAAGGTTTGGAAAAGTTACTAGAAGAAATGCTTCCTAGAGGTGACAAGGTATTCTATGAAAATAACGATGTGGATAAAAGGAATGTGAATTATAATTTTAAAGGCTCTAATGTTGGGTTTAAGAAACACCACATTCAAAAGATCAATATGAGGAATTTGTATGGCAAGGATCCGATAACATGGATACTACAAATGGAGCAATATTTTGATCTCCATGATGTGCAACACTCACAAAAGGTATGCATTGCAACTTTACACTTAGAACCCAACCAGTTTGTATGGTATCAATGGATTTGTTTTCGTAAACCACTTGTTACTTGGTTAACTTTTGTTGAGATTCAACAAGATGATGAAGCTTAGTGAAAACCAGTCACCTTCACTAAGTGGGCATGCAGGCTATTTTTAGGTGTAAGTCTATTTTTAGACATGGTGATCATATTTCAGAAGTTGTAGGACGCTATTTTTGGATGACTGATCAAGTTGGAAAAATAGATGAAATTCTATTTTTAGAAGATTGGGCAAAGTCTATTTATAGATCATCAATCTAAAAGTAGATGTTTCGATTATTATTAGCCCTTAATAATAATCAGACTCTAAATATCAACTTATTCTCTTGGAGCACTTTATTTCAGTATACAGATTTGGAAAATCAGTGGGCTGAAGGAATTATGCAATTCCTAGGGTTTACTAGTGGTTCATGCATGGAGGACTCAGTTAGAACTGAAGTGGAAAAGTTATGATAGAGTTGGAAGAGTAGTTCATGGAGTTGTTATTAAGTTTAACTCAGTTATTGGAGTTAAACTCAATTGAGCTAGTTGTATATAGTCTAACTGAATGATACACGAGTGAGAGTGGAGTGAATTAATTATTTAATTAATTCACAAATAATAACTCACTAATCAACTGAACAAATACAATAGTTAACTATAGTGCATGTCAGTTCCAGTGGAGACCCAGTGGAGAGGTAGGTGAAAGGGTGAGATGGACTATCCGTTGTGACTATAGTGATGCATTGGTTGCATCACACATACATTGGAGTTTCCAATGAGGATTGCGTGGTCAAGGCAAGGCCAATTCAAATTCATTCAGGGGTCTTCTTCAGCAGGGATTGCGGAGTGGAGGCAGGCTATCAGGTGGCAAGAAATCAGTGCATGAATTTAAAAAAAATTTCATGTTACTGTGTGACGATTGATTGTACTGAGAGCTTGATCATGATATCCATGATACATAATATATTATAGTTGGGGTTTTTATTTTCAGGCTTTCCCGTTAAACAACTGTGTCATGTGCGTTTGTTTTTATTGCTTCATATGTTTGCAATTGAGTTTAAATTTCCACAAAAGATTAATAGTGGAAGGATTATGTATTTAGCAAGAAGATAAAATATTGCTAGATAAGGGGAATCTGGATATATACATGCATATTTTATATAATTTATACATGGTATCAGAGTAGTGTTAATTCTTTAATATTGCAATTGTGAAGAATAGTTGAGTTTGTGCTAGTGGACAATTCAAATTTGTTGCATAAAATTCTTGGTGCGACAGTTGAGAATTCTTTGAAATGTCTTTGATTGGGTTGTGATTGGATTATGCCCTTGAGGGCAGCTTGAATTACATAGCCTAGAAGGATAGGATGGAGGAAGTGATGGAAGATAATGGAGTGAAGGAGTTCATCGATAGCAATGTTCCTAAGTCGAGATCTAGCGATGCTGCATTACTTGACGCATGGCAAAAGAAGGTAGCAAAGACAAGAAGAATTCTGTTGGAAGGTGTGAGGGACCATATTGTGTCCAGCCTTCATAGGAAAGCCACTCCATTTGCAATGTGGAAGGCTTTGACAGATTTTTTCCAAAGCAGCAGTGACCAGAGGAAGTTGGTGCTGAAAGATAAGCTCAGAAAAATAAAAATGGAGAAGGGCGACAATATTCCAAAATATCTCATGAAGTTTGTCCACTGTATGGATGAACTGGGAAGTGTGGGGATTACTGTTGATAATGATGAATTGGTGAGCTTGGCTCTCCTTGGGCTTCCAAAGAGTTGGCATAGCTACAAAGACTCTGTCAATGGACAGGAGAAACTGCCAGGTTGGGAGCAACTTTGGTCGGATCTTGTGCAGGAGGAGATAAGGCGAAGTACTAGGGATGGCTCTTCATCAAAGAATGAAGATGAGGAGAATTGCGCTTTGGCTGCCAAAGTAAGGAAAGGAAAGGGGAATAAATTCCCTTCAAAATCCGAGGCTAAAGGCAAGAAACAAGATTTGTCCAAGGTGAAGTATTTTCACTGTCAAGAACATGGGCATTTCACCACTAACTGCCCACAGAAGAAGAAGAACAAGAAGTTTTCTGGAGCTTCAATGGGTGAGGCCTTAGCCTCACAATTTGAACATGATTTCTCTTTGATTGCATTCTTGGTTTCAAGCGTAATGGGATTGGTGTGGTATCTTGATAGTGGTGTGTCTTTCCATATGACGGGAGACAAGGAGTTGTTTAGTGACTTGGAGGAGAAGGACCTCCAAATGCATATAGAGATGGGTGATGATGGTCGATACAGTGCGACCGGAATTGGGACCATTACCTTTGAGAGGGAGTCAGGTAATCCATTTCTATTTAAAGATGTTATGCATGTTCCAGGTCTGAAGAAGAACTTGGTCTCGGTCACAATGTTGGAAGACAAAGGTTATGACTTTCTTTTCAGTTAGGGAAAAGCCTTTCTTCGACATAAAAAAATGGGTCAAACAAAGAATATAGCAATTCAAGTTAGGAATCTCTACAAGCTAGAGGTAGATGGTTGCACTGCAATGATGGGAAAAGTAGAAGAGGTGGTGAGCCGGGATGAGGGTGAATTATGGCACAGGAGATTGGGCCATATTCACCATAGCGCCTTGAAGATTTTGTAGCAGATTTCTAATGTACTTCCCAAGGGTACTCTTGCACAGTCAAATAAGTCCAAGGGATGTACTATGGGTAATTTTGTGAAGACCACCTTTCATGAGAAGGAGAACCGTGCTTCGCTGATCCTGGAGAGAATTCACACAAACGTGTGTGGACCTTTCTCGGTTGCTTCAACAAAAAAACACAGGTATTATGTTATTTTTGTTGATGAATATTCTCGTAGATGTTGGATCTTCTTCATGCAGAAGAAGAGAGAAACATTCTCAAAGTTTTGTGAGTTTAAAGAATTGGTGGAGAAGGAGTCAGGGAAGCAAGTGAAGGCTCTGCGGAGCGATAATGGTGGTGAATATATCTCGAGCGAATTTAAAGACTTTTGTAGAAAAGAAGGAATTCGAAGAGAACTCATAGCGCCTCATAACCCAGAGCAGAATGTGGTTGTAGAAAGGAAGAACAAAATGATCGTGGGTGCTCCACGAGCTATGTTGCATGACCAAGGCCTACCGATGCACTTGTGAGCGGAAGCATGCAACACTACAGTTTATGTGAAAAAACATTGTCCTCATAGAGTACTTGGCATGAGTACACTTGAATAAGCTGGAGTCAACTGCAGAAGTTGGGATATTTGTGGTGTACATAGAAACACCCCATAATTATCATGTGTATTTTCCAAACAGTCGAATGACTATGGTGCAACGAGATATAAAATTCAATGAGGTGAAAACCATAAGGTTGTCGCTTGAGAGGGAGCTACACTTGCATGTAGAGGAGGAGCTACTTGTTCCCAAAGATGAGCCTCTAGATGTGTATCAGCCACAGGAGGAGATTCATGGAGTGGAGGAGTCCACTCACGCAGATCCAAACATCAGAACTAGCAGAAAGCGTACCACAGAAGCTGAGAGACTGAAGCTTGATGTGGCACAGAATGTAGGAGTCCCTACATCATAGTGCAGACAGAGACAGTCAACTGACCGATTTACTGGATACATGTCTCTTATGAGCAAGTGTGTCGTGACAAAGCCATCTTCTTTTGAAGAAGCAGTGCAGGAGCCCACATGGGTAGATGTCATGGTGGAGGAGTATGACTCCATTGTCAGAAACAATGCTTGGGAGATTGTTCCAAGGCCGGTGGGGATATCAGTGGTAGGATCAAGATGGATCTACAAGGTAAAGAAAGCTGCTAATGGGAGCGTAGAGAATTATAAGGCAAGAATTGTTGCTCAGGGCTTCTCACAGATCGAGGGGATTGATTATGAAGAAACCTTTTCACCTGTCGCACAGTATTCTTCCATAAGGACCATCCTTGCTCTCTCAGCACAGATGGGTTGGCACATTCATCAGATGGATGTGAAGACTACATTCCTTAATGGGATCTGTTATCACCAAAATCGTACCTGATTGGCTGCTGATCAGACAACTTCAGTGTAACTATTTCAAACCAACCTTTTATCTGAGGCTTAGCCTCCTCAACTTGAGAGGGCTCTCTCAAGGGTTAATGATATTGAGTAAAGATGTAGGTAGATGGCTAACTCTATGTGTCTTGATTTTGTATGTTGACAGGTTGAAAAGATGGAGGCTTGCTACCATTGGGCTATGGAGTCAGTGATAGGGATAAAGATAGCAATAGCTCTTCTTATAGAAACTGAGGCTTGTATATACTTCAATGGAAGAGTGACACATTCAGGAAAATCCCAATAACTTGAGGTTCAAAGGAAGTCAGAGCATGTGATACATGAATTCTGAGTAATGATACATCAAGGTATTGAAAAGGAAAGTATTAAAGGAGATTCATCAAAGCTCAACACTTAAAGGAAGTCAGAGCATGAATAACCATGAATTTAGAGTAATAAGCATTAAAATGTTGAAGAGAACCTTTCAAAGATAGGACCCAAAAACTCATTTGACCATAGTTCAACACTTAAAGGAAGTGAGAGCATGATAAACCATGAATTCTGAGTAATGAGTATTAAAACTATGAAAGGAAGACATTTCAAAGATAAGATATAAACTCATTGAAATACACTAACAATCTCAGGTCCATAAAAGTTAAATTGCTTCTGTATATATCAGTCAATCCAGAGCCTTACAAAAGTATTCTTTTTGATAACATTTTCCAACCTTTGATACATCGAAGTCTTCACTAATTATAGGCATTTAGCCTTTACATTCAATCTGCCAAGTGGATAGATTATTAAACTCTATTACTGACACCAAATCTAACCACTAACTAGATTTTTAAAACTAGAACTAACACCTTTCGAATTAGGAGTTAGAGTCCTTCTATGACTCAAACACCTACTTATTACATTTAATCTAAAGATGATGAAAATATTTCTCTAAAGGAATCATGCCTTTCAACCATGCTGGCCATAAACAAGACATTAATACTCTAACTATCTTCGTGAAGCTGCTCTGCCTACTATCAAGGAGTTGTCAGTTTGATGATATGACAATATAGTGAACTAGTATCTTCGAACTGTATCCTTAACAAAATATCCCCACTTAGAAAACCACTGATTTGATACTCTTTTTCATTTCCATGATACTCTTTGGCACTCTCATGGTGAATAGCTTTGAAATATATGTTTTTCCTTCCAAAATTAACCACCCAAATTAACCTTGTTGTCAAAACAGAGTTTCGAGCTACTTTCGTAGCACAAACAAAAAGGTGATGTGCGGTAATATTCTTATATTATTAACCATTGGAGGATGTTAAGTGGTAAAAAAAAAAAAATTAAACAGAGCCTTCAAAACTCTTCATCCCTATCATTTTAGGTACCTTAAAACCAAAAAGGATTCTTCAGAAATGTCGCTGCAGAAAATGGGCTTTAAGCTTGGCATACGCTACAAAATTGCCTAAATTTTTAGAGGTCTGACCAAACTTAGGATCTAAGTGTAGAAATTATATGCACTGAGCATGCATATGTCTGAGATCCACTTGATCTCACACTATTTAACTTCATGCAAGATACTGAATCTATTCCACTTGTTAATCTTTTGTGGAAAAATTAATTGCACACACATGTGAAGCATAAACAAAAATATTCAATCGCACATAACACAGTTTTTAACCAGGAAATCCTGAAGCTGAAAACCCCAAATATATATTATGTAACATGAAGATCATATGACAATTTCATACAAAGCATACAAAGCTTATCACAAGCCCTCAATACCGTACAATCGTCATACACTAATCAGGACCAATCTTGCAAATCCATGCGCTGATCTTTGCCTCCTTCTAGCCTACCTCCACTGCACAATATCTACTGAAGAATAGCTCTGAAATAATTTGAATTAATCTTGGATTGACTGCGCAATCCTCATTGGCAACTCCAATGTGTGTGTGATGCAATCAATGCATCACTATAGTCACAACAGATAGTCTATCTTGCCCTTTCACCTATCTCTCCACTGGTCTCCACTAAAACTACCATGCACTGTAGTTAACTGATGTATTCTTCAGTTGATTAATGAGTTATTATTTAGTGAATTAATTAACTAATTAATTCACTCCACTCTCACTAGTGTATCAATCAGTTAGACTAGATACAACTAGCTCAACTGAGTCTAACTGAGTTAAACTGAATACAACTCCATAACTACTTCTTCCAACTGTGTCATAACTTTTCTACTTGAGTTCTAACTGAGTCCTCCATGCATTAGCTCCAGTAAACCCTTAGGAATTGCGTAATTCCTTCTGTCAGTTGATGCGCCACATCTGTGCACTGAAATGAAGTGCGCCAAGAGAATAAGTTGCTATTTAGAGTCTGATTATTATTAAGAGCTAATAATAATTGACATGCATATATTTTTAGATTGACGATCTATAAATAGACTTCGCCCAAGATTCTAAAAATAGAATTTCATTTATTTTTCCAACTTGATCAACCATCCAAAAATAGCATCCTACAACTTCTGAGATATGATCATCATGTCTAAAAATAGACTTGCGCCAAAAATAGCCTGCGGGCCCACTTAGTGAAGGCGACTCTTTTCACTAAGCTCATCATCTTGTTGAATCTCAACACTCCCTCTCAACAAGATAGGGATTATCCTTCACCCCGATCCTGCCTCTATGGTATTCGAATTTGCTCCTAGTGAGCGCCTTTGTCAAAATATCTGCATCTTGATCCTCTATAGGAATGTACTAAATCAACATGATCTTTCGCTACACACAATCTCTGATATGATGATACCGGATATCAATATGTTTAGATCTATCATGAAACACAGGATTAACCGAGAGTTTAATGCAACTCTGATTATCACAATGAATCTCAATCATAAATTAGGTCTAAATGTGAATCAGACAAACCAACCGGGATCTTCCTCATCCAGATAGCCTCACGTGCGGCTTGACTTGTTGCCATGTATTTTGCTTCCCTTTGGGCGAGTGCCACGGATCTTTGTTTCTGTTGTACGGGGAAAGCATCGTAGATCCGTCTTGAAAATCCCTCCTAATGTGCTCTTTCTTTACGTTGAGCTTCACCTTGATACGCATCGATGAAGCCATGCAACTTCACCTCATTCGTCTCTTTGTACCATAAACCATACTCAGATGTGCCCCCGAGATGTCTCAGGACATGCTGCACCGCCTTCCAAAAGAGCTTGGTAGGCTTAACCATCGCTTGTGGCCGGTTCCTTTGCATAGCATATGTCGGTCTTGTATTGACTAAATACATGAGTGAACCACCAATTTTCAATAAACAGTGGCATCCTCCCTCTGCCCCCGATGTAGCATCCTCTTTCCTCCAATTTCCTAGAAGAGGAGTATCCACGGGCTTGCAGTCCTCCATGTGAAACTTACCAAGTATCTCCCGAGCATACTTTCCTTGAGACACAAACAGTTCACCTTCTCGCTGCCATATTTCCAATCCAAGGAAATAATGAAGGAGGCCCAAATCCTTCATCTCAAACTCCTTTGCAAGGTCTGCCTTGCATGAGTGTATCAACTGCTCATCACCTGTTAGTATTAAATCATCAACATAAAGTACAATGATTAAAAGCTTACCCTCCACCACAATCTGGTACAGGTTTGCATCCACCTCACTCTTGGTGAAGCCAAGTCCAATGAAATAGCTGTCGATCTGAGTGTACCAAGCATGGGGTGCTTGTTTCAGCCCATACAGTGCTCTTTTGAGCCTGCACACATGCGACTCGCTGCTAAAGATCTCAAATCCTTCAGGCTTCTCAATGTACACCTCTTCCTCAATGATCCCATTAAGGAATGTAGTCTTCACATCCATCTGATGAATGTGCCAACCCATCTGCACTGAGAGAGCAAGGATGGTCCATATGGAAGAATACCGTGCGACAGGTGCAAAGGTTTCTTCATAGTCAATCCCCTCGTTTTGTGAGAAGCCCCGAGAAACAAATCTTACCCTATACTTCTCGACGCTCCCATCAGCAGCTTGCTTTACCTTGCAGATCCATCTTGATCCTACAACTGATTTCCCCATCGGCCTTGGAATAATCTCCCAAGCACTGTTTCTAAAAATGGAGTCATACTCCTCCACCATGGCATCTACCCATGTGGGCTCCTGCACTACTTCTTCAAAAGAAGATGGCTCTGTCATGATACACTTGCTCATAAGAGCCATGTATCTAGTATATCGGTCAGGTGACTGTCTCTGTCTGCACTGTGATGTAGGGACCCCTACATTCTGTGCCGCATCAAGCTTCAGTTTCTTAGCTTTTGTGGTATGCTTTCTTCCTTGTCTGATGTTTGGTTCTACATGAGTGGACTCCTCCACTCCATGAATCTTTTCCTTTGGCTGATCCACATCCAAAGGCTCATCTTTGGGAACAAGAAGTTCCTCCTCTGCATGCAAGTGTAGCTCCCTCTCAAGCATAGCTTGTGCAGCACCCATGATTGTTATGTTCTTTCTCTCCGTGACCCCATTCTGCTGTGGGTTATGAGGCGCTATGAGTTCTCTTCGAATTCCTTCTTTGCTACAGAAGTCTTTGAATTCACCTGAGATGTATTCACCACCATTATCACTCTGTAGAGCTTTCACTTGCTTCCTCGACTCCTTCTCCACCAATGGCTTGAACTCATAGAACTTTGAGAATGTTTCACTCTTCTTCTGCATGAAGAAGATCTAGCATCTATGAGAATATTCATCAACAAATATCAATACTTGTGTTTTTTTGTTGAATCAATTGAGAATGGTCCACACACATCTGTGTGAATTCTCTCCAAGATCACCGAAGCACGGTTCTCCTTCTCATGAAAGGTGGTCTTCACAAACTTACCCATAGTACATCCCTTGCACTAATCTAACTGCGCAAGAGTACCCTTGGGAAGTCCAGTAGAAATTTTCTGCAAAATATTCAAAGTGCTATGGTGAAGATGGCCCAATCTCCTATGCCATAATTCGCCCTCATCTCGACTCACCACTTCTTCTACTTTTCCCACCATTGCAGCACAACCATCTACCTCCAGCTTGTAGAGATTCTTAATTCGAACCCCTATCTTCTTGGTTTTACCCATTGTTGTATGTTGAAGGAAGGCTTTTCCCTCACTGAAAACAACATCATAACCCTTGTCTTTCAGCATTGCGACTGAGACCAAGTTCTTCTTCAGACCTGGAACATGCATGACATTCTTCAACAAGAACAGATTACTGGACTCCCTCTTAAAGGTAATGGTCCCAATGCCAATCGCATTGTACTGACCATCATCGCCCATATCTATATGCATTTGGAGGTCCTTCTCCTCCAAGTCACTAAACAACTCTTTGTCTCCTGTCATATGGAAATACGTACCACTGTCAAGATACCATACCGATCCCATGCAGCTTGAAACCAAGCAAGTGATAAAGGAGAAATCAAGCTCAAATTGCGAGTCTAAGGCCTCTCCAGCTGCAGATCCAGCAGCCTGCTTATTCTTCTTCTTCTGTGGACAGTTAGTGGTGAAATGTCCATGCTTGTGACAGTGAAAACACTTCACTTTGGACAAATCCTGCTTCTTGCATTTAGCACCGAATTTTGAAAAATATTTCTTCCCCTTCCCTTTCCTTGCTTTGGTAGCCAAAGCGCAATTCTCTTCATCTTCATTCCTCAATGAAGATCCATCCCTAGTACCCCGCGTTATCTCCTCCTGTACAAGATCTGACCAAAGTCACTCCCATCCCGAAAATTTCTCCCGTTCATTGACAAAGTCTTCGTAGATATGCCAACTCTTCGGAAGCCCAAGGAGAGCCAAGCTCACCAAGTCTTCATCATCAACATTAACCCCCACAGTTCCCAATTCATCCTTGCATTGGACAAACTTCGTGAGGTATTTTCGAATACTGTCGCCTTTCTCCATTTTTATTTTTCTGAGCTTGTATTTAAGCGCCAACTTCCTCTGGCCACTTCTGCTTTGGAATAAGTATTTCAAAGCCTTCCACATTAAGAATTGAGTGGATTTCCTGTGAAGGCTAGACACAATATTGTCCTTCACACCTTCCAACAGAATCCTCCTCGTCTTTGCAGTCTTCTTTTGCCATACATCAAGTAATGCAACATCGCTGGATCCCATCTTAGGAACATCGCTATCAATAAACTCCTTCAGCCCATTATCCCCTAGCACCGCCTCCATCCTGTCCTTCCAGGATATGTGATTCGAGCTCCCATCAAGGGCATACTCCAATCTCAACCCGTTGAAAGACATTTCAATGTATACTCAATTTCTGCACCAAGAATCTTCTATAGCAAATTCGAATTGTCCACCAGCACAAACTCACTTCACAATTGCAATCTTCAATCAACAATGCTCCAATACCATGTAGAAATTATATGCACTAATCATGCATATGTACAAGATCCACCTGATCTCACATTATTTAACTTTATGCAAGATACTGAATCTATTCCACTTGTTAATCTTTTGCGAAAAAATTAATTGCACACACATGTGAAGCATAAACAAAACTATTCAATCGCACATAACACAGTTTTTAACCGGGAAAGCCTGAAGCTGAAAACCAAAAATATATATTATGTAACATGGAGATCATATGAAAATCTCATACAAAGCATACAAAGCTTATCACAAGCCCTCAGTACAGTACAATCGTCATACACTAATCAGGACCAATCTTGCAAATCCATGCACCAATCTTTGCCTCCTACTAGCCTGCCTCCACTGCGCAATCTCTGCTGAAGAATAGATTTGAATGAATTCAAATTACTCTTGGATTGACTGCGCAATCCTCATTGGCAACGCCAATGTGTGTGTGATGCAATCAATGCATCACTATAGTCACAACAGATAGTCTATCTTGCCCTTTCACCTATCTCTCCACTGGTCTCCACTGAAACTGCCATGCATTGTAGTTAACTGTTGTATTGTTCACTTGATTAATGAGTTATTATTTGTGAATTAATTAACTAATTAATTCACTCCACTCTCACTAGTGTATCAATCAGTTAGACTAGATACAACTAGCTCAACTGAGTCTAACTGAGTTAAACTGAATACGACTCCATAACTACTTCTTCCAACTGTGTCGTAACTCTACCACTTGAGTTCTAACTGAGTCCTCCATGCATTAGATCCAGTAAACCCTTAGGAATTGCATAATTCCTTCGTTCATCTGATGTGCCACATATGTGCACTGAACTGAAGTGCTCCAAGAGAATAAATTGTTGTGTAGAGTCTGATTATTATTAAGAGCTAATAATAATCGACACACATCTATTTTTAGATTGACGATCTATAAATAGACTTCACCCAATATTCTAAAAACAGAATTTCATCTATTTTCCAACTTTATCAACCATCCACAAATAGCATCCTGCAACTTCTGAAATATGGTCATCATGTCTAAAAATAGAGATAGTCTAAAAATAGATTTGCGCCAAAAATAGCCTGGGGGCCCACTTAGTGAAGGCGACACTTTTCACTAAGGCCATCATCTTGTTGAATCTCAACACTAAGCTCTGGAAAGATCCATGAATATAAATGCATGTAAATTTTGATAATGTAAGACAAAAAGGTCTATAATCCATGTTACCTCCTTATTTACCAGCAATTTCTTTATGAGCTGTTTTAATAGTTTTGTCTATATTTCCTCTTCCCAAATATTTCTTCTCTAATTCCGTCTTCATCATCTCCATATTTTCTTTCAAATATTTGAATTTTATCTGAATATTTCTCCTCTCTACCAAAATTAACTACCAAAATTGACCTTGCTCTCAAAACAAAGTTTTGAGCTACTTTCGTAGCTAGTTTCGTAGCACAAACAAAAAAAATCATATGTGATAATCCTCTGCTATTCTTGACCATTAGAGGGTGTTAAGTGATAAAAAAAAATTAAACACATCCCATAAAGCTCTTTAACCATGTCATTTTAAGTGATTTAAAACCAAAATAATTCTTTAGAAATTTCGCAGCAAAACCTGGGCTTCAAGCCTGGCATACACTGCGGAATTGCCTAATTTATCAGAGACTTCAAAAAATTTAGATTTTAGGCCTATAAAAGGTCCATGGCTGTGTGAGATGATAGTATGAATCATGATAAGGAAAATTTAGTTAAAAATGCCTCTTACCCTCCTCAAAAAGCAACCTTTTCACCTTCAGCCACTTCATCTACCAATAAAAATGACTATGTTTTTCCTTAAAAATAAGGCTGCACTCATGAGCTCCTATCTCTCGATCCCTGATATCTGTTGCAAAAATGGAGGAGGTTTTTGTAGATAATAATGTTTATAAGAAACACCTCTCTCAGTTTCTTGAAAACCAGCTTCCGTTGTCCGCAATATGCATTATAAAATCATGTATAAAATAGGAAAAATTTCAGAATTTTGAAATTAGGTCCCAAATGAAACTTTGAATCTCCAAACTGGTAGCATATGGGAGAAAATTGAAATATTTTTTTGTTCCTTATTATGTTCTTAGACAAAACCTCCTTCATATTTTTGAAACTCATCTTCATTTTCCTGAAACTTCCTCTTGAAACTAACAGCTCAAATAGTCCAAGAAACACAAAAATCCCCTTGTAGCTCCTATAGAAATACATGTAACCTATCTAGATGAAAGATTGTGTGAAGATGAGGTCATCCATGATCAGTTAAAACTCCATAGGCTCCTATACAAACACATAGCCTCATTTTTATGCTTTCTGTTAGAGTGAGCCTTTGCAGCCTTCCTCCAGTGATCAAACATGCTCTTACAAAGTGATTTTAAGGTGTCAAGGTCAAATTTTGTCATTTCAATGAGTCTTCAAGCAAAATTTGGTCACTAGGCATTAGGTCTAGGGTTTGTTTTCACTATTTTCAAATTTATCCAAATGTCAGTCCATGTCACCATTCAGCTGAGTGTATCATCATTCAGAGGGTTTTCATCATCATGTCAAGTTCCATTGAGTCATTTTACACCTTGTTCATGCTTCAGTTGTGCATAGGTAAGGTCCATTTCCCTCTCCTAGGGTTTTGGAGGTAATTTCTCTTGGATGGTCAAATCATTAGAAAAACTTGTATCCTGATGTTCATACACCTTCTCCTATCATTAATATACCTTATTAAACACTTCCCATCACTGAGATTCCCCAAATTCCTCATTTTTGCACAAACCCTAGTTTCTTGCCACAACTTGGCAATTTTCTAGGCTAGGCCTGTGTTTTTCCCTTTTGGACCCCTTCCCCTCACTCAATCTCTGCGATTCCACTTTCCCCTGCTTCCTAACATCCCTCCCTACTTCCCAAAATTTCCCCAAGAATTTAGAAGCCCCTTATCCCCTTCATTTCGCTTCATTTCGACAAAATCCCTTGTTTCACACATCGGGATAAGAGTCCCAAGATGATGTTTGATCGAAGATGTTTCTTGGAAAAGCGAATTTTGTAAACATGCCAAGGAAGAAACACCTCCTTCACTTTTTACACAGGTGTCATGGTTTTAGAGAAATGTCAAAAATATCGTTGCCTCGGGAGAATTGAATGCACCTCTGAAGTGACCTTGGGAAAATCAAGACTTCTCCTATCTTGGTTGGCCAAATGACTTTTTTGATGAGTCAAATGATACCTAGACAGAAATATCTTTCCAATGAGCTATCATGAGCTCAATTTGGAGTTGAGGAAGACCTTCAAAAGTTGACTGCAACAGTGCTCTGCCTTGAGGCAGCCTCATTCTGCTCATTTTGACTAGTGTTGGGAGATTTGATTTTTGACAGGGAAAATGAGCTCCAAATTGGGAAATTCCACTTGGGTTGGATAGCAAACATCCATAGCTTTCCAACGAGCTATCATGAGCTCAATTTGGATGCTAGGCCTGTGTTTTGGCCTTTTGGACCCCTTCCCCTCACTCAATCTCTGAGATTCCACTTTTACCTGCTTCCTAACATCCCCCCCTACTTCCAAAAATTTCTCCAATAATTTAGAAGCCCCTTATCCCCTTCGTTTCGCTTCATTTCGACAAAATCCCTTGTTCCACACATCGGGATAAGTTTCACTCAAATGCTATTTCAGAGCAATAAAAGATGAATTTTGGAAAAATGAGAGAGGTTTTTGTACAAAACATGCCAAGGAAGAAAAAATCCTTCACTTTTTACACAGGTGTAATGGTTTTAGAGAAATGTCAAAAATATCGTTGCCTCGGGGAGAATTGAATGCACCTCTGAAGTGACCTTGGGAAAATCACGTTTTCTCCTAGCATGTTTGGCTAAATGACTTTCTTGATGAGTCAAAGGATAACTAGACACCAATATATTTCCAATGAGCGATCATGAGCTCAATTTGGAGTTGAGGAAGACCTTCAAAAGATGACTGCAACAGCGCTCTGCCTTGAGGCAGCCTCATTCTGCTCATTTTGACTAGTGTTGGGAGATTTGAATTTTGACAGGGAAAATGAGCTCCGAATTGGGAAATTCCACTTGTGTTGGATAGAAAACATCCAGAGCTTTCCAACGAGCTATCATGAGCTCAATTGGGATTCCGGGAAGTACCTCAAAATCAGGTTGAAAGGCGCGCGACCCACTTGTTTCAGGGGTGAGACCCACTTGAATTTTTGGTTGAATTTTTAACTTCCAGCTCAGAGTTTCGGCCAGTTTGGACCAGTTTTGCTTGGGGATGAAATTTTTGAGTTATTATGATGTAAATTTATGTTTGGCATGGAAATTTGGTTCATTTTTACCTATTCTAGAAGATTCACTCTTAAAAAAGTGAAAATCATGTAAATGAATCGGTTTCCACTCTTTTAGAGGCAAGTTGTTAGGCTTGCCTAGATTTTTAGTTCCTTGATTAGAATTTGGTTGAAACTGACCCCTGAAGGAGGAATTCAACCACTAGAGGTGTGGGAAGGGGTTAGGATGCTCTATATGATGTAATTTCTCAATAATTTTCAGATGTTGGAGAGGTTGGACTCTTGGGAGACTTTTGATATCATTGTACATATTTTCATATTTTGGCTAAGGAAAGATCAGAGGTTTTGCGGCACTTGTTGGGATCCATGTGGTGTTTTGTTCTTGATGGTGTTTTCTCTCTATTTACTGTAAGTTCTTCATGTTTAATGTATGCCATTCTTTTCATATGCTTCTGAACTAAATAGAATGAGTAGATGAGGTTGAATCCATCTTTTACCGTGCTCTGCCTTTGAATTCATTTAGTTCTATATGTTTTTGACTGTTTGGAGAGGATCCAAGTTCTTCTTTGCCCTCTTTAGCTCCTCGTTAGTCTAATCTATCTGTATATCCAATCAAAAGCATCAAGACAATCACCTACCTCGCCCCAACTCGAAATCTCCAAAGGTCTGACCTTATCCCCGGACCCAAAATTTGTTTTTCCCATTTCTCCAGCGAAAACCCAAAAATCAAAAATCAAACATACCTATCCCTTTACTAGCCTAAAATCAGTTCCCATTCCAGAGTCATCTCGCACCCTATTGCTCATTTTATCGAGATTGACGGAGAGATCGCTCTCCTGTCCTCGTAGGGCTAGCTACGAGGCTGAGCGTGGTTTGATATAGCCTTGAGTTTTACCTCATTTAAGCCTGAGGTAGATTTGAGCGCTAACATAGTGGCGACCATGCGGGGGAAAAATGGTTTTCTTGTTGTTTTGTCATTTGCTATAGACGGAGTCTGAAGTCACGCCAGGTAGCCTTCGAACTGCTCTTGCTCTGCGAGTGCATAGTAGATAAAAGCTGCTTTAGTCGATCTCCGGTTTAGCTTGTGAATGTGTCCCTTGATTTGCGAATTCCCCCAGTACGTGTATCGAGTTCAGATCTGATGGTTGATGGTGGACAACGATCAGACATAAGAAGGCTGAAATCATTCACCTGGTGACTCCAATTCAAAGTCTGGAGGACTGAATCTTTCTCTGAGAAAATGGAAGGATCTTACACAAAGTTCAGGTATCTAAAGTGGAATGGTATTCAGGATCTAATTTGCTTTCTTGTAAATTACTTCTTTGCTGGTCTTGAAGCTGTCCTGAAAGTTTTTCAAAATTTGTTGTATGAGAAAGGTGATCAAAATCTTCACTCGACCCATTCAAAAAGTGTAAATGCTGAGTTTCCCTTTGATCCTGGTCTCCTTACTTTTCCCACATATTATGTTGACTCTCTTCAGAGTGATGAGCCAGAAAATCAAGCTGATCTCGCAGCTCTTGTACATGCCCCTACACCTTGTAAAATTCCAGATCGGTACAAACCTCTTGTTTTACCTTATGTTCTTCATGCTTTTCCTGCAAATTATGACCTATATCTACCGAGATTTGATGGTGAATGTAACAATGTCAACGCTGAGCAACATGTGCAGAATGTTGAGACTTTTCTAGATCTTTTTGAAGTTGATGATGAAGATGTTAGTATTAGGCTTTTTTCTCTTTCTTTGCAAGGCCAAGTGAAGAGTTGGTTTAAAGCCCTGCCTGATGCGAGCATCTCAGATTTCCAGCAGTTCGTCACAATTTTCCTCGACAGGTGGATGATCGGACAGAATTTTTTATTGATTATAGAAGAGTATAACCAGCTGAAAAGAATGCCAGGTGAGACAGTACAACAATTTTCTGCTAGATTTAACCAAGTTTATTATTCGATGCCAGTTGATATAAGACCTTCTCCTAGATTTGCTCTCTTGCACTACCCGGGTGCCTTTGATCCGGAAATGGAGTTTCAGCTGAGAGAAAAGAATATTGCAACGCTTCACGAAAATGCGGAACAAGGCGGTAAATGTAGGCTCATAATATACCTTGAAGACAGGTTGAAGGAAGAAGAAAAGAAGAAAGTTTCGGAGAAGGCGGCGACACTTTCGGAGGAAAATCTTGATCTTTTTTCGTAAATGCGGTAGAAGAGATGGTGCGGAAAAATAATTTGTAAAAATGCAAAATGACATTCAAGAACAAATTCTTTGATCAAACATTTTGTTTGATCCCGATTATGTAGTGATTGTTTTATAGATCATTGTGAAGAAGAGAGAAATTTGTTGATATGATGTGTATTTTGATGATGAATTGCCTCGGTTGGTCAGTATGATGATGATTATGTTCTCCAAAAGAAGCTAATCTTGCGGACGAATCAATTTTTGACTAGTTTGTGCGGAAGTTTTCGGCGGCAGGCTCTGAGTGATCAATCAATACACATATCATGGTGATATGATGCAGAGTGTTGTCCTTGATGGCAACCCATTGAATGAAGATGAAGACATGAGACAGTTGACATGTGTTGTCCTTGATGGCAAACCACCTGATGAAGTTTGTCTTGACCTGATGGACTTGGTAAATGATGTAAATCTGATATGAAATGATGTTTGTTAGCAATATGATGCTGAGTGTTGTCCTTGAATGGCAACCCACTTGATGAAGATGATGACAACTTACTTGATGAATTTGTGCTTGATAGAATATGTCTTGATGAACTAAATCTGATGTATCTACAGTGAGTACAGAAGGCAATGAAAGAAGGAATTCAGCATGTGCTAAATCTATGGTGAAAAAGAGTATGTTTCTTGGTATACACGGAATTGGCCTAAGGGAAGTAGTATGCACGCGGAAAAGAACGTGCCAAGTCGCGTATGGGCTAAAGCACTCAAAAAGTGAAAATCTAGGGGCCCGTGGTATTGAAGGCTCATGGTATTGAAGAAGGCGCCCGTGGTATTGAAGGCTCATGGTATTGGTGCCCGTGGTATTGAAAAAGGGGCTCATGGTATTGACAAAGGGTAATCATATATAAGGAGAAGAAATTCATTGTGCAAAGGATGTGTGTGGGAGCAAGATGTCTGAACTTGAATAAATACTTCTCTATGAAGTATATCTGTATGGAAAGGGTTACACTTGAATGATAAATACGGAATGTATGATGCACCAATGATGAAGAAGGGGATCTAGATCTGAATTGCTCTTGTATTTGCTAGATCTGTTTATGGAAGGCTTAGATGTGTGATGAGGCGAGCATCTAGAGCGAACATACATGCAGGAAACAAGGTAGATCTGGGCGAATATCTGATCGAGTGAAGTAGCTGTCTTTGCTACGTAATGATTGAAGATCTATACGCTACTTCGCGCGGAGGAAGCGCGTATACGCGAAACCCATTTGAAGGTAAAAAAGCGTATGCGCAATGAAATACTGCAACGCGGGGTATACGGTTGGTTTGTGTGAATGAGTGCGCTTATACGCGACATCGGTGAAGGGAAAGCGCGTATGCAAACTAGGGCTTGCTGAAGCAAGGGGTATGAAATATCTAATCTGTTCTACTATGTTTCTGCTATCTGATCTGTGTTGATATGTATCTGCTGGTGATGTATGTTTGTGCTTAAAAGTATGAAAAGGGTCCAGTGTGAAAATATGATGAAATGTGGCCTGCAAGTGTTGTTATTGAAGTTGTTGGATCCGGTGTGAAAATTGATGAAACGTGGTCCAAAGGCGAGGTCACGAGGGTTGTAGCCTTGGAGTCGGGGGTTGTAGCTCCCTTCGGTGAGGCAGTAAACGGAAACGCGAGGGGGGTCGTAGCTCCCTTCCGAGGTCGGGATGGTAAACGAAAGGAGCGGGGGTCGTGGCTCCCTTCGGAGAGGGCGAGTAGCGAGCGCGGTGGGTGCAACGTCATCGGTCAAATACAACGGCCCACATATGTTGTAAGATGTTTTCTCTATAATAAAATATTGAAGGCTGAGCAACTGCAGTGGTGGTTTTCTCTCGATTTGGGTTTCCACCTAAAAATCCTAGTGTTCATGTGTGATGCTTTGTGTGATGGTTTATTCTGTTCTTATTGCACATGCTTACTGTTTAAAGAAGGTCTAATAAATGAATGATGGAATGATAAAAGTGAAGAACTATTGGCATAATTAGATCTCTGTGTATACGCGAGTTTAATAAAGGGGATCCGCGTATATACGCTAGTTTACCTAAGGAAAGTAGCGTATGGGTTTTAAGGAATGAAAAATTAAAAAGTTTTGAATATGCAGTAAATACTGATTCACCCCCCCCCTCTCAGTATTTTTCCCAACATATCAGCTATGGCAATGATGAGGAAAGTGCAGAAAATTTTGATGTAAGTGAAGGATCTTTGCCTTTTTGTTTTGATTCGTTTCAGTTCATTAGAGATAACTTCCATGCAATCAGAAATCAAACGTCAACAAGTCTTGATCTGGATCGTCTTAAGGGCAACGAACACTTCTCATATTCAAATTTGCAGCCCCCAAAAGTCATTGATTGTCAAGTTGCAGCTGAAGATTTGGAAGTGGGCACACATGATTTAATGATTCAAGGTGACTCCGTACCTTTATGTTTTGAATCATTTCAGTTTTTGAGAGAAAAATTGCATGGTAAATCTTCAAATGAGCAGCTTGTAGCATCAGATTTGCAGCCATCTAATGCAATTGAAGGTCATATTACAGATGAAGTTGTGGAAGATGAAATATATGATTTGATGATGCATGAAGATTCTATACCCTTTTGTTTTGAAGCATTTCAGTTTATAAGGCAGAATCTTCATAATATATCTCAAGGAAAAGATGAACAGCCAGAAGGAGGTCATACAGTTTCAATGGATACATTACAGCACTCTTCTCAAGTTTTTGATGATCCCATTGCTCGTGTGTTGGATGATGTTTGTTATAAAAATTATGCTCCATTAGCTAACCATGTGCCCGAAAAGAATGTTGATGATAATCTTATTCAAAGGTCACCTTCATTGTCTTGTTTAACAGATTGTTCATTGCATAGAACATGTCAAGATTTCCATTCATATAAGGAGATTGATAAAGGAGGCTTTTGTTCAGTTTGGAATCAGCAACAGAGTTTGATTTTTCATGAATTTCAGGATCCTTTTGACAGCTTGCTGCAATCACCAAAGAAAAGCACCGCAGATGTGAGGAAAAGTTTAAGATCAAGGTATGGAGATTATCTGGACCAGAGCTATGTTTATGAAGATCCATTCGCAGTATTCTTGATGTCTTCCAGTCAATTTATGCTTTGCAAGTTTATCAGCAGTCCACTTGGTTCAAAGTTTCCATGGGAGTTTCCTTTCGATTCTTTCATTTTCCTGTGCATCAGTAAGCATGTGGGAAGAAATCAAACAGCCGGCAGCATGCTTACATGGTTTCATTGGTTATTCCATTTCACTTGATCAGGTGGTGTAAAGCACAATTAGAGTAGGTTGTATTGAATAAGCTCTACTTTGAGCATATTTCCAGTTTGTCGGTTGTGTTTAAGTATCGAGTCAGTTTTTAGTTGAGTGAGAGTCAATTTGTGTCGTCAAGTCATCAGTTTTCAGTCATGCATTTCAGTTTGAGTTTTTTATTCCATGGCCCAATGGATAAGGCACTGGTCTGCTCTCCCAAAGATCTGCCGTTCTTGGCACCTCCAAGGAGCTACCATCCCCATTGGAGCCAATGTTAGTGTCAGCCTTTGTAGCTTTCCTTCAGTGATCAAACATGCTCTTACAAAGTGATTTTAAGGTGTCGAGGTCAAATTTTGTCATTTCAATGAGTCTTCAAGCAAAATTTGGTCACTAGGCATTAGGTCTAGGGTTTGTTTTCACTCTTTTCAAAGTTGTCCAAATGTCGGTCCATGTCACCATTCAGATGAGTGTGCCATCATTCATAGGGTTTTCATCATCATTTCAAGTTCCATTGAGTCATTTTACACCTTGTTCATGCTTCAGTTGTGCCTAGGTAAGGTCCATTTCCCTCTCCTAGGGTTTTGGAGGTAATTTCTCTTGGATGGTCAAATCATTAGACAAAATTGTATCCTGATGTTCATACACCTTCTCCTATCCTTAATGTACCTTATTAAACACTTCCCATCACTGAGATTCCCCAAATTCCTCATTTTTGCACAAACCCTAGTTTCTTGCCACAACTTGGCAATTTTCTAGGCTAGGCCTGTGTTTTTCCCTTTTGGACCCCTTCCCCTCACTCAATCTCTGAGATTCCACTTTCCCCTGCTTCCTAACATCCCCCCCTACTTCCCAAAATTTCCCCAAGAATTTAGAAGCCCCTTATCCCCTTCATTTCGCTTCATTTCGACAAAATCCCTTGTTTCACACATCGGGATAAGGGTCACTCAAATGATGTTTCAGAGAAGTAGAAGATGAATATTTGAAAACTGAGAGATTTTTTTATACAAAACATGCCAAGGAAGAAAAAACTCTCTCACGTTTTACACAGGTATCATGGTTTTAGAGAAATGTCAAAACTATCGTTGCCTCAGGAGAATTGAATGCACCTCTGAAGTGACCTTGGGAAAATCAAGTTTTCTCCTAGCCTGTTTAGCTAAATGACTTTTTTGATGAGTCAAAGGATAACTAGACACCAATATCTTTCCAATGAGCTATCATGAGCTCAATTTGGAGTTGAGGAAGACCTTCAAAAGTTGACTGCAACAGCGCTCTGCCTTGAGGCAGCCTCATTCTGCTCATTTTGACTAGTGTTGTGAGATTTGATTTTTGATAGATAAAATGAGCTCCAAATTGGGAAATTCCACTTGGGTTGGATAGAAAACATCCAGAGCTTTCCAACGAGCTATCATGAGCTGAATTTGGATTTCGGGAAGTACCTCAAAATCAGGTTGAAAGGCGCACGACCCACTTGTTTCAGCGGTGAGACCCACTTGAATTTTTGGCTGAATTTTTAACTTCCAGCTCAGAGTTTCGGCCAGTTTGGACCAGTTTTGCTTGGGGATGAAATTTTTGAGTTATTATGATGTAAACTTATGTTTGGCATGTAACTTTGGTTCATTTTTACCTATTCTAGAAGATTCACTCTTAAAAAAGTGAAAATCATGTAAATGAATCAGTTTCCACTCTTTTAGAGGCAAGTTGTTAGCTGCCTAGATTCTAGTTCCTTGTTTAGAATTTGTTGAAACTGATCCCTGAAGGAGGAATTCGACCCCTAGAGGTGGGGGAAGAGGTTAGAGTGATCTATATGATGTAATTTCTTAATCATTTTTAGAGGTTGGAGAGGTTGGACTCTTGGGAGACTTTTGGCACCATTGTACATATTTTTTCATATTTTGGCTAAGGAAAGATCAGAGGTTTTGCGGCACTTGTTGGGATCCTTGTGGTGTTTTTTTCTTGATGGTGTTTTCTCTCTGTTTACTATGGTGTTTTCTCTCTCATTCACCTGGTGACTCCAATTCAAAATCTAGAGGATTGACTTTTTGTCTGAGAAAATGGAAGGATCTTACACAAAGTTCAGGTATCTAAAGTGGAATGGTATTCAGGATCTAATTTGCTTTCTTGTAAATTACTTCTTCGTTGTCCTTGAAGCTGTCCTGAAAGTTTTTCAGAGTTTGTTGTATGAGAAAGGTGATCAAAATCTTCACTCGACCTATTCAAAGAATGTAAATGTTGAGTTTCCCTTTGATCCTGGCCTCCTTACTTTTCCCACGTCTTATGATGACTCTCTTCAGAGTGATGAGCCTAAAGAAAAAAAAACTGATCTCGTAGCTCTTGTACATACCCCTACACCTTGTAAAATTCCAGATCGGTACAAACCTCTTGTTTTACTTTTTGTTCTTCATGCTTTCCCTGCAAATTATGACCTATATCTACCGATATTTGATGGTGAATGTAACAATGTCAATGCTGAGCAACATGTACAGAATGTTGAGGCTTTTCTGTATCTTTTTGAAGTTGATGAAGAAGATGTTAGTATTAGGCTTTTTGCTCTTTCTTTGCAAGGCCAAGTGAAGAGTTGGTTCAAAGCCCTGCCTGATGAAAGCATCTTAGATTTCCAGCAGTTCGTCAAAGTTTTCCTTGATAGGTGGATGATCATACAGAACCTTTTCTTGATTATAGAAGAGTATAACCAACTGAAAAGACTGCCAGGGGAGAGGGTAGAACAATTTTCTGCTAGATTTAACCAAGTATATTTTTCGATGCCAGCTAATATAAGACCTTCTCCTAGATCTGCTCTCTTGCACTACCCGAGTGCCTTTGATTCGAAAATGAAGTTTCAGTTGAGAGAAAAGAATATTGCAACGCTTCACGAAATGCAGAACAAGGCAGTAAATGTAGAGGCTCATTTGCTGATCTTGAGGGCAAGGTTGAAGGAAGAAGAAAAGAAGAAAGTTTCAGAGCAGCTGACACTTTCAGAGGAAAATCTTGATCTTTTCGTAAATGCAGTAGAAGAGATGGTGCGGAAAATGACTGCAAAAAATGAAAATGACATTCAAGAAAAAGTTGCTGATCCAAAACATTTTGTTTCTGATCCCAGTTGTCATAGTGATTGTTTTATAGATCATTGTGAAGAAGAGAGAGCTGTTGATATGATGTGTATGTTTGATGATGAATTGCCTCAGTTTGATCAGTATGATGATGATTATGTTCTCCAAAAAGAATATAATCTTGCAGACAAATCAGCAACTAGCTTGTGCGAGGAGGAAGTTCACTTTCAGCAGCTCGAGTACAGTGATCAACCGATGCATATCAGCTATGGCAATGATGAGGAAAGTGCATAAAATTTTGATGTAAGTGAAGGATCTTTGCCTTTGTGTTTTGATTCGTTTCAGTTCATTAGAGATAACTTTCATGCAATCAGAAATCAAACGTCAACAAGTCTTGATCTGGATCGTCTTGAGGGCAACGAAAAATTCTCATATTCAGATTTTCAGCCCTCGAAAGTCATTGATTGTCAAGTTGCAGCTGAAGACTTGGAAGTGGGCACACATGATTTAATGATTCAAGGTGACTCCGTACCACTTTGTTTTGAATCATTTCAGTTTTTGAGAGAAAAATTGCATGGTAAATCTTCAAATGAGCAGCTTGTAACATCAGATTTGCAGCCATCCAATACAATTGAAGGTCAGATTACAGATGAAGTTGTGGAAGATGAAATACATGATTTGATGATGCAGGAAGATTCTATACCCTTTTGTTTTGAAGCATTTCAGTTTATAAGGCAGAATCTTCATAATATATCTCAAGGAAAAGATGAACAACCAGAAGGAGGTCATACAGTTTCAATGGATACATTACATCACTCTTCTCAAGTTTTTGATGATCCCATTGCTCGTGTGTTGGATGATGTTTGTTATAAAAATTTTGCTCCATTAGCTAACCATGTGCTGGAAAAGAATGTCGATGATAATCTTGTTCAAAGGTCACCTTCATTGTCTTGTTTAACAGATTGTTCATTGCATAGCACATGTCAAGATTTCCATTCATATGAGGAGATTGATAAAGGAGGCTTTTGTTCAGTTTGGAATCAGCAACAGAGTTTCATTTTTCATGAATTTCAGGATCCTTTTGACAGCTTGCTGCAATCACCAAAGAAAAGCACCGCAGATGTGAGGAAAATTTTAAGATCAAGGTATGGAGATTATCTGGACCAGAGCTATGTTTATGAAGATCCTTTCACAGTATTCTTGCAGTCATCCAGTCGATTTATGCTTTGCAAGTTTATCAGCAGTCCACTTGGTTCAAAGTTTCCATGGGAGTTGCCTTTCGATTCTTTCCTTTTCCTGTGCATCAGTAAGCATGTGGGAAGAAATCAAACAGCCGGCAGCATGCTTGCATGGTTGCATTGGCTGTTCCATTACACTTGATCGGGTGGTGTAAAGCACAATTAGAGTAGGTTGTATTGAATAAGCTCTACTTTGAGCATATTTCCAGTTTGTCGGTTGTGTTTAAGTATCGAGTTAGTTTTTATTTGAGTGAGATTCAATTTGTGTCATCAAGTCATCAGTTTTCAGTCATGCATTTCAGTTTGAGTTTTTTATTCCATTTCCCAATGGATAAGGCACTGGTCTGCTCTCCCAAAGATCTGCCATTCTTGGCACCTCCAAGGAGCTACCATCCCCATTGGAGCCAATGTTAGTGTTAGCCTTTTCAGCCTTCCTTCAGTGATCAAACATGCTCTTACAAAGTGATTTTAAGGTGTCAAGGTCAAATTTTGTCATTTCAAAGAGTCTTCAAGCAAAATTTGGTCACTAGGCATTAGGTCTAGGGTTTGTTTTCACTCTTTTCAAATTTGTCCAAATGTCAGTCCATGTCACCATTCAGCTGAGTGTATCATCATTCAGAGGGTTGTCATCATCATGTCAAGTTCCATTGAGTCGTTTTACACCTTGTTCATGCTTCAGTTGTGCCTAGGTAAGGTCCATTTCCCTCTCCTAGGGTTTTGGAGGTAATTTCTCTTGGATGGTCAAATCATTAGAAAAACTTGTATCCTGATGTTCATACACCTTCCCCTATCCTTAATTTACCTTATTAAACACTTCCCATCACTGATATTCCCCAAATTCCTCATTTTTGCACAAACCATAGTTTCTTGCCACAACTTGGCAAGTTTCTAGGCTAGGCCTGTGTTTTTCCCTTTTGGACCCCTTCCCCTCACTCAATCTCTGATATTCCACTTTCCCCTACTTCCTAACATCCCCCCCTACTTCCAAAAATTTCCCCAAGAATTTAGAAGCCCCTTATCCCCTTCATTTTGCTTCATTTCGACAAAATCCCTTGTTTCACACATCGGGATAAGGGTCACTCAAATGATGTTTCAGAGAAGTAGAAGATGAATCTTGGAAAATTGAGAGATTTTTTTATACAAAACATGCCAAGGAAGAAAAACCTCTCTCACGTTTTACACAGGTATCATGGTTTTAGAGAAATGTCAAAAATATCATTGCCTCAGGAGAATTGAATGCACCTCTGAAGTGACCTTGGGAAAATCACGTTTTCTCCTAGCATGTTTGGTTAAATTACTTTCTTGATGAGTCCAAAGATAGCGAGACACCAATAGCTTTCCAATGAGCTATCATGAGCTCAATTTGGAGTTGAGGAAGACCTTCAAAAGTTGAATGCAACAACACTCTGCCTTGAGGCAGCCTCATTCTGCTCATTTTGACTAGTGTTGGGAGATTTGATTTTTGACAGGGCAAATGAACTCCAAATTGAGAAATGCCACTTGGGTTGGATATAATACATCCAGATCTTTCCAACAAGCTATCATTAGCTCAATTTTGATGCCGGGAAGTACCTCAAAATCAGGTTGAAAGGCACGCGACCCACTTGTTTCAGGGGTGAGACCCACTTGAATTTTTGGCTGAATTTTTAACTTCCAGCTCAGAGTTTCGGCCAATTTGGACCAGTTTTGCTTGGGGATGAAATTTTTGAGTTATTATGATGTAAATTTATGTTTGGCATGTAAATTTGGTTCAATTTTACCTATTCTAGAAGATTCACTCTTAAAAAAGTGAAAATCATGTAAATGAATCAGTTTCCACTCTTTTAGAGGCAAGTTGTTAGCTGCCTAGATTTTAGTTCCTTGATTAGAATTTGGTTGAAACTGACCCCTGAAGAAGGAATTCGACCCCTAGAGGTGTGGGAAGGGGTTAGGATGCTCTATATGATGTAATTTCTCAATCCTTTTGAGAGGTTGGAGAGGTTGGACTCTTGGGAGACTTTTGGCACCATTGTACATATTTTTTCATATTTTGGCTAAGGAAAGATCAGAGGTTTTGCGGCACTTGTTGGGATCCTTGTGGTGTTTTGTTCTTGATGGTGTTTTCTCTCTGTTTACTATAATTTCTTCCTGTTTAATGTATGCCATTCTTTTCATATGCTTCTGAACTAAATTGAATGAGTAGATGAGGTCGAATCCATTGTTTACCGTGCTCTGCCTTTGAATTCATTTAGTTCTATATGTTTTCGACTGTTTGGAGAGGATCCAAGTTCTTCTTTTCCCTCTTCAGCTCCTCGTCGTTCTAATCTGTCCGTATATCCAATCAAAATCATCAAGACAATCACCTACCTCGCCCCAACTCGAAATCTGCAAAGCTCTGACCTTATCCCCGGACCCAAAATTTGTTTTCCCCATTTCTCCAACGAAAACCAAAAAATCAAAAATCAAACATTCCTATCTCTTTACTAGCCTAAAATCAGCTCCTATCTTAAGTCATCTCGCACCCTATTTCTCATTTTATCGAGATTGACGGAGAGAGCCCTCTCCTGCCCTCGTAGGGCTAGCTACGAGGCTAAGCGTGGTTTGATGTAGCCTTGAGTTTTATCTCATTTCAGCCTGAGGTGGATTTGAGCGCTAACATAGTGGCGACCATACTGGGGAAGAAAATGGTTTGCTTGTTACTGTCATTTGCTATAGACGGAGTCTGAAGTCACGCCAGGTAGCCTTCGAACTGCACATTGCTCTGCGAGTGCATAGTAGATAAAAGCTGCTTCAGTCGATCTCCGGTTTAGCTTGTGAATGTGTCCCTTGATTTGCGAATTCCCCCAGTACGTGTATCAAGTTCAGATCTGATGGTTGATGGTGGACAACGATCAGACATAAGAAGACTGAAATCATTCACCTGGTGACTCCAATTCAAAGTCTGGAGGACTGACTCTTTCTCTGAGAAAATGGAAGGATCTTACACAAAGTTCAGGTATCTAAAGTGGAATGGTATTCAGGATCCAATCTGCTTTCTTGTAAATTACTTCTTTGCTGGTCTTGAAGCTGTCCTGAAAGTTTTTCAGAATTTGTTGTATGAGAAAGGTGATCAAAATCTTCATTCGACCCATTCAAAAAGTGTAAATGCTGAGTTTCCCTTTGATCCTGGCCTCCTTACTTTTCCCACGTCTTATGATGACTCTCTTCAGAGTGATGAGCCAGAAAATCAAGCTGATCCCGCAGCTCTTGTACATACCCCTACACCTTGTAAAATTCTAGATCGGTACAAACCTCTTGTTTTACCTTCTGTTCTTCATGCTTTTCCTGCAAATTATGACCTATATCTACCAAGATTTGATGGTGAATGTAACAATGTCAACGCCGAGCAACATGTGCAGAATGTTGAGACTTTTCTAGATCTTTTTGAAGTTGATGATGAAGATGTTAGTATTAGGCTTTTTGCTCTTTCTTTGCAAGGCCAAGTGAAGAGTTGGTTCAAAGCCCTGCCTGATGCGAGCATCTCAGATTTCCAGCAGTTCGTCACAGTTTTCCTCGACAGGTGGATGATCGGACAAAACTTTTTGTTGATTATAGAAGAGTATAATCAGCTGAAAAGATTGCCAGGGGAGACAGTACAACAATTTTCTGCTAGATTTAACCAAGTATATTTTTCGATGCCAGCTGATATAAGACCTTCTCCTAGATCTGCTCTCTTGCACTACCCGGGTGCCTTTGATCCGGAAATGGAGTTTCAGTTGAGAGAAAAGAATATTGCAACACTTCACGAAATGCAGAACAAGGCAGTGAATGTAGAGGCTCATTTGCTGATCCGGAGGGCAAGGTTGAAAGAAGAAGAAAAGAAGAACGTTTCAGAGCAGCTGACACTTTCAGAGGAAAAGCTTGATCTTTTCGTAAATGCAGTAGAAGAGATGGTGCGGAAAATGACTGTAAAAAATGAAAATGACATTCAAGAACAAGTTGCTGATCCAAAACATTTTGTTTCTGATCCCAGTTGTCATAGTGATTGTTTTATAGATCATTGTGAAGAAGAGAGAGCTGTTGATATGATGTGTATGTTTGATGATGAATTGCCTCAGTTTGATCAGTATGATGATGATTATGTTCTCCAAAAAGAAGCTAATCTTGTAGACAAATCAGTAGCTAGTTTGTGTGAGGAGGAAGTTCACTTTCAGCAGCTCGAGTACAGTGATCAACCGATGCATATCAGCTATGGCAATGATGAGGAAAGTGCAGAAAATTTTGATGTAAGTGAAGGATCTTTGCCTTTTTGTTTTGATTCATTTCAGTTCATTAGATATAACTTCCATGCAATCAAAAATCAAACGTCAACAAGTCTTGATCTGGATCGTCTTGAGGGCAACGAAAACTTCTCATATTCAGACTTGCAGCCCCCAAAAGTCATTGATTGTCAAGTTGCAGCTGAAGACTTGGAAGTGGGCACACATGATTTAATGATTCAAGGTGACTCCGTACCTTTCTGTTTTGAATCATTTTCGCTTTTGAAAGATAAATTACATAGTAAATCTTCAGATGAGCAGCTTGTAGCATCAGATTTGCAGCCATCCAATGCAATTGAAGGTCAGATTACAGATGAAGGTGTGGAAGATGAAATACATGATTTGATGATGCAGGAAAATTCTATACCCTTTTGTTTCGAATCATTTCAGTTTATAAGGCAGAATATTCGTAATATGTCTCAAGGAAAAGAGGAACAACCAGTAGGATGTCATACAGTTTCAAGGGATACAGTGCAGCAGTCTTCTCAAGTTTTTGATGATCCTATTGCTCGTGTGTTGGATGATGTTTGCTATAAAAATTCTGCTCCATTAGCTAACCATGTGCCCGAAAAGAATGTTGATAATAATTTTTTTCAAAAGTCAATTTCATTTTGTTGTTCAACAGATTTTTCATATGAGGAGATTGATAAAGGAGGCTTTTTTTTAGTTTGTAATCAGCAACAGTGTTTGGTTATTCACGAAATTCAGGATCCTTTTGGCAGCTTGCTGCAATCACCAAAGAAAGACAGCATAGAGGTGAGAAAATTTTTAAGATTAAGGTATGGAGATTATCTGGATCAGAGCAGTGATGTGTTAATGGAAATCAGTAGCTATGTGTATGAAGATCCTTTTGCAGTATTCTTGAAGTCCTCTAGTCAATTCATGCTTTGCAAGTTTATCAGCAGTCCACTTGGTTCAAAGTTTCCATGGGAGTTGCCTTTCAGTAGTTATTTCTCGTTGTTCATAAGCAAGCATTTGGGAAGAAATCAAACAGCAGCCAGCATGCTTACATGGTTGCATTGGCTGTTCCATTACAGTTGATCGGGTGGTGTAAAGCACAATTAGAGTAGGTTGTATTGAATAAGCTCTACTTTGAGCATATTTCCAGTTTGTCGGTTGTGTTTAAGTATCGAGTCAGTTTTTAGTTGAGTGAGAGTCAATTTGTGTCGTCAAGTCATCAGTTTTCAGTCATGCATTTCAGTTTGAGTTTTTGATTCCATTGCCCAATGGATAAGGCACTGGTCTGCTCTCCCAAAGATCTGCCGTTCTTGGCACCTCCAAGGAGCTACCATCCCCATTGGAGCCAATGTTAGAGTCAGCATTTGCAGCCTTCCTCCAGTGATCAAACATGCTCTTACAAAGTGATTTTAAGGTGTCAAGGTCAAATTTTGTCATTTCAATGAGTCTTCAAGCAAAATTTGGTCACTAGGCATTAGGTCTAGGGTTTGTTTTCACTCTTTTCAAATTTTTCCAAATGTCAGTCCATGTCACCATTCAGCTGAGTGTATCATCATTCAGAGGGTTTTCATCATCATGTCAAGTTCCATTGAGTCATTTTACTCCTTGTTCATGCTTCAGTTGTGCCAAGGTAAGGTCCATTTCCCTCTCCTAGGGTTTTGGAGGTAATTTCTCTTGGATGGTCAAATCATTAGACAAACTGGTATCCTGATGTTCATACACCTTCCCCTATCCTTAATGTACCTTATTAAACACTTCCCATCATTGAGATTCCCCAAATTCCTCATTTTTGCACAAACCCTAGTTTCTTGCCACAACTTGGCAATTTTCTAGGCTAGGCCTGTGTTTTGCCCTTTTGGACCCCTTCTCCTCACTCAATCTCTGTGATTCCACTTTCCCCTGCTTCCTAACATCCCTCCCTACTTCCCAAAATTTCCCCAAGAATTTAGAAGCCCCTTATCCCCTTCATCTCGCTTCATTTCGACAAAATCCCTTGTTTCACACATCGGGATAAGTTTCACTCAAAAGATGTTTCAGAGCAATAAAAGATGCATTTTGGAAAAATGAGAGAGGTTTTTGTCCAAAACATGCCAAGGAAGAAAAAACTCCTTCACGTTTTACACAGGTATCATGGTTTTAGAGAAATGTCAAAAATACCATTGCCTCAGGAGAATTGAATGCACCTCTGAAGTGACCTTGGGAAAATCAAGTTTTCTCCTAGCATGTTTGGCTAAATGACTTTCTTGATGAGTCAAAGGATAACTAGACACCAATATATTTCCAATGAGCGATCATGAGCTCAATTTGGAGTTGAGGAAGACCTTCAAAAGATGACTGCAATGTCATTTCGCCTTGGAGGCGCCCTTAATTTCGGCTTCATTTTGACTAGTGTTGGGAGATTTGATTTTTGACAGGGAAAATGAGCTCCAAATTGGGAAATTCCACTTGGTTTGGATAGCCAACATCCAGAACTTTCCAAAGAGCTATCATGAGATCAATTTGGATGCTGGTAAGTACCTCAAAATCAGGTTGAAAGGCGCGCGACCCACTTGTTTCAGGGGTGAGACCCACTTAAATTTTTGGCTGAATTTTCAACTTCCAGCTCAGAGTTTCGGCCAGTTTGGACCAGTTTTGCTTGGGGATGAAATTTTTGAGTTATTATGATGTAAATTTATGTTTTTCATGTAAATTTGGCTTATTTTTACCCATTCTAGAAGATTCACTCTCAAAAAAGTGAAAATCATGTAAATGAATCAGTTTCCATTCTTTTAGAGGCAAGTTGTTAGCTGCCTAGATTTTAGCTCCTTGATTAGAATTTGTTGGAACTGCTCCTAGAAGGAGGATTTCGACCCCTAGAGGCATGGGAAGGGGTTAGGATGATCTATATGATGTAATTTCTCAATCATTTTCAGAGGTTGGAGAGGTTGGACTCTTGGGAGACTTTTGGCACCATTGTACATATTTTTTCATATTTTGGCTAAGGAAAGATCAGAGGTTTTGCCGCACTTGTTGGGATCCTTGTGGTGTTTTGTTTCTTGATGGTGTTTTCTCTCTGTTTACTGTAAGTTCTTCCTGTTTAATGTATGCCATTCTTTTCATATGCTTCTGAACTAAATTGAATGAGTAGATGAGGTTGAATCCATTGTTTACCATGCTCTGCCTTTGAATTCATTTAGTTCTATATGTTTTCGACTGTTTGGAGAGGATCCAAGTTCTTCTTTGCCCTCTTCAGCTCCTCGTCGGTCTAATCTGTCCGTATATCCAATCAAAAGCATCAAGACAATCACCTACCTTGCCCCAACTCGAAATCTGCAAAGGTCTGACCTTATCCCGGGACCCAAAATTTGTTTTCCCCATTTCTCCAACGAAAACCCAAAAATCAAAATCAAACTTACCTATCTCTTTACTAGCCTAAAATCAGCTCCTATCTTAAGTCATCTCGCACCCTATTGCTCATTTTATCGAGATTGACGGAGAGAGCCCTCTCCTGCCCTCGTAGGGCTAGCTACGAGGCTAAGCGTGGTTTGATGTAGCCTTGAGTTTTATCTCATTTCAGCCTGAGGTAGATTTGAGCGCTAACAGGTGTATGAATGGGGTTTGAAGTTAGTACAACAGGATTCTACTATAAGATGGATGGGTATAAAATTATCTGGGTTATCCAAATCTGGGATTTAGTCCTAGGAAAGCTTTGTTCCAGGAGTGAGCCAGATAGGATATCCTACAAGTTTGGAAGGTTTTTGGGTAGGGAATTTGCGTTGTGAATAGGTTTGCTAACAATTGAATTTTTATATCTAGGAGATTTCCTTAGGATGTGCTCTGGATTGGCAACTATTGCAAGAGGGCTTGGGTCAGGAAGGGATCTAGTACAGATTCTTCTAGAAGCCAAAAATTGGACCCAAGGTACAGAGAGGTTGAAAGTTTTTATAATAATTTGAAAAACAAACCATTTTGTGAAAGAAACACTTTATTCACAAAGTATTTTGACTGGGTTCTATTTGAGGTTTGATGATATCAGGATTTCTCAATAATTTCCCAGTGGAGTCTGTAGAAAACCATTGGAGTCAGCAGGCCTACTGAAAACCAGTGGATGATTTTAACTGTTTTGAGGCTGGCTGTTTCCACCATCAGCAACCAGAT
This sequence comes from Pinus albicaulis, assembly GCA_034641835.2. Taxonomy (NCBI): domain Eukaryota; kingdom Viridiplantae; phylum Streptophyta; class Pinopsida; order Pinales; family Pinaceae; genus Pinus; species Pinus albicaulis. Next base: position 265,560 of record MU968416.1, read on the forward strand.
ACCAGTCTTGGCTAACACTTGAGTCATCTAATTTTTGAAAGGGGTTTCCTGAGTTCTTCAGGGAATATTAAGTTGTTTTAATCACTTAGTTCCCCAGTATGGTCACCATTATGTTAGCTCCTCGTAATTTTCAAGATTGGCAAGGAAAAGTAGTAGGGAACCACATCAAACCACTTTGGAGTCGAAGGACCTAGCCTTCCTGGGCTCAAAAAGGGCTCTCTCTATGTTTATAATTAACTGATTTATCTTTATGCTTATGTTTTTCTAATTTTAGGCTAGTTATGAAGTTTGGGTTTGTTTGTTTTTTATTGATTGATTTACTGATTGATTGTAGGTTGAACAGACAGACTGTAGGAAGCTTAATCCATTGGGCTATGGATTCATAAAAGGTTTTAATTTTATATCAACTCTGCAAGGGTTTTCATAGGGAAAGCTAACTATATGAAGTGGATATTTTAGGTTAGAATGAATATGAGATGACAAAAAATTGTGAATTTAGTAAAAATAAAGGGCAATTAGGAATCCTTTAACTATACTTCAATAAGAAAAGCCCTTCAGATAATTTTTTAAGAGAAACTAAAGAGAAGGACACCCTTGAATTCTTTAATCAAACTTTACTAAGAAAAAATTTAAGACAACAATCCAGTAATCCTAAAGAGTAGGACACCCCTGAATTCTTTAGCTAATACTTAAGATAAAGGAAACATTCAAGATAACAGTTCAGTGAAATTAAAGAGCAGCACACCCCTAAATTCTTTAACTAAAATTCAAAGAAGGCCTTTAAGATAATAATTTAAGCAAAACCAAAGAGTAGGATACCCCTGAATTCTGTGAATAAAATCTACTAATTAAACCTCAAGGCAACAAGCTAAGTGGAACTAAATAGCAGGACACCCCTAAATTCTTTAATCAAAATTTGCAGAGGAAAGAATTTAGATAAAAGAAACATACAGAGTTAAGGTGCCCAAGCAGCATATCTTAATCTAAAACTTTTGTTCTATTATCAGAGAAATGATGTACAATATGGTAAACGAAGGGGAAGTAATGACAAAGAGGGATAACATCACCATTAACATAGCTCAAGAATCCTGTGAACGTGCTTGTATTACTGATGTCCAAGACAGTTACAATGCTCCAGTGCAATAATCTCTGCAACTTAGAGTATGATCAAAATCCAGCCAGGCAATTAACCCAGAGCTAACCAACCAACAATAACAATGAACAATACATGTGGTAGTTAATTGCAATTGAGGAGGTGATCCTAATCTAGGTTTTCAGGATATAGTTATTAGAGAGTAAATGTAATCTTGACCTTTGAGACAATGCAAGGCCCAAGGAAAAGTATCTTTGACTGATTCACTGTAATAATAAATTTTCACTTAACTTCTGAGCTAACTTTAAGATATTTTGACTTTTTGGCTTTATCATTAACTTTTACAATAACTTCTAAGATGCTAAAAATATATCTGACTACTTTATTAACTATAGCTGCTTTTATTTAAGTTAAATTATGTTGTAGGTGGAAAATATGATTTGAAGAAGTAATTGTTGAGTGCCTTAGTCATTTGGCTCAGTTTTCTTCGTTGATTTATCCTCGGATTTGTCTTTAAACCTTGATTAGTTATTATTTATCCTTGATTGCTCTGTTTGATTCCTTTAATATGTTTTTATCTCTAATCTCTCTTTAACTGCTTTGATTCACTGTAATCTCTCCCTTAATAATCTCTTATCTGTTCTTTGTCTTTAATTTTGTCTTCTAACCATCTCTTTCTTCTTCAGTCTTTAATTAATCCTTCTAATCCCTTTTAACTTTCATTGTTCTATAACTTTGTTTTCATTTGTCTTCATCTTTTCCTGCGCAGTCATGGTGAATTTCTCCTTTTTCCTTTACCCTGTCCTTTGAAGAATATTTGTTGCCTCTGCTTATTCTCGTGCTCCTAATCCTTGGATGAACCGAGCTCTTTGATCGTCACCCAGAGAACTTAGTTTGAATAATTTTTGGACACTAGAACATAAATTGATTTATCTCAGTTTCTTATACATCAATCACCTACACATTAAAAACACTTATTAAATAAAAACATGATCTCACAGGGTGGAAAGTGATGATGGCTTGTAGGCAGCAGGGAAAACTGTGGACAGAGCTTGGGCAATGGAGGCTTTATTGTTTTTCTGCAGTTGGTCCTGGCCTTCTAGGATTTTTTAGAAGAGTTTTAGGGGTTGACATGGTGGATCAGGGCTTATCGCAGATTTTTTGGGTTTCGACATGTTTGAACAAGGGTCAACATTTTTGTGGTAGGTAGGTTGTGGTTTTCGCCTAAGGTAAGAGTGGTGAGGTTCTATTTTTCGCGAGGGTGCGATAATACGGAGGGAGTGACGCGTGGCGGGATGGGACGGTAGTAAAACCGCCCATATCGCAAGCCCCAAAGGTTATAAACCTCGGGCGATTGGAAGAGTGCTATGAGGTTAGGTCCATCAAATCGTGAGGCAGAGATCCAATGGTGGTCGGGGTTTGATGAAACGACGAGCTAAATGATGTGGGGCCCAGGGGTACAATGGAGTGGAGGGTTTAAATCATACATGGGGTTTTTAATAAAGAGAGGGGTGAATTTTTTTAAAGCGCGTCTTTAGACGTAAAAGGGGTGTAGGGAGGTTAATATAACGAGGTCAATTAGTTTTAAAGAATTTTTTTTTTATTTAAAATAGTGGGTCCCGAATCAAATAAATTTTATTTTTAAAACAATGTAAAAAATGGGTTTTTACATTGTTTTAATGGAAGAAATGAAATGAATGAAAGGGAAGAGGTTTTTAGCAATGGGAGTGGGGTTTTAGGTAGGGAAAGAGGTGATAATGAGGGTTTTAGGGTCAAAACATGGAATTCCAGAGTAAGAGAGTGATCTGAATAGGTAAAATGAGAGATAGTGAATAGGTTAAATAGAAAATAATGAAGGAAGTGAGATTTCTGAAAATAAATGATTGACAGGGAATGTTATTTTCAGCAGACTGTAGAAAATCCATAGTCATCTAGTGATACTGTAGAATACAGGAGACTAACACAATAAATCCCACTCTCTCTAAACATGATTCCCATGAGTCCATTCCCAACCAACGATTGGTTGAGAAAATGGTTTACTTAATCCCACCCTCAGTTGATCGTACCTTTCCCGAAGTGAGTGAAGTTCATACCGCTCAAGTTCTTCTTGTTTCTTCAAATTCCAATGAACTGGGGGGAAATCCTCCTATTCCCATGATACACGTGGACAATCCTCTTATTCCCATAACACAAGGCGAAAGTTATCCCATTCCCACAAAACCCCCTCCAATTAATATGGTCACTTCCTTTGATTAGAATCGAATGACAATCTATCTTCTTCCTCCTTACGTGCCCTTCCAGATTATAGTACATGCTTATAATGTGGTTGTAACTAGCACAATGAAAGATGAAGGCACATCTATTAGTATTATGTCCTCAACTACTTGGAAATATTTAGGTTCTCAGTAGCTTGTCTCCGTTACCCAGAATTTGTTGGATTTTAACAGAGGAACTAGAAAATTGTTAGCGATCCTTCCTAAGTTACCTATTACTTTGGGAGGAAATACTGTCTATATCGATGTAATGGTAATCCAAGTCCCTTTGGACCTTAATTTACTCCTTGGATGTTGTTGACACCTAATCCTAAGGGATTGGGTGAGATTGTATAATATTGTAAATTAGGAACTAAGGAAGGCTAAGAGACATTGGGAAATGAATACCAACAGTCTCACCTCCATGTATAAATTCATGCACACCATCCATATAATTCATATTAAATTCATGGAGTTACCTCCTGGCCTGACATGGTATAAGAGCCAGCTATATTTCTGGCATCCTTGCCCTTGTAACTCCCTCCTAGCATACCTACCTCTCTGCCTCTCTGCCTCTCCACCAACACCTCGCAGAACTGATCCTTCTCTGCCATATAGTCCATTGCCCATTATTCCTCATCGAAATTAGTAGATACGTCATTTTTTTTTTTGAAAAAAATGTTGGGCTCTCCACCCTCTCCTTCATGCCCTTAGCCTCCTTGCTGCATGCTACTACTCCGTCGCTTTGACTTCATCCTCCTTTCCATTGTTGTGTGGTCCCCTCAGCCTCCTTGCTACGTGTTGCTGCTCCATCGCCCACACAACCTCCCTCTACCATCTCCCTCAGTCCACCCCCCATCGACTTTGCAGCTACACCATCGAACTCCTCCATTGTCGGACTCCTGCATTGGGCCTCCCACAGACGGTATTCCCACAGATGGTGGCATCACTCCTCAGCCTCACTCCATCCACTGCACCCTGAGCACTCTGTGGCACCTCAACCTACAACTCGACCCCTACACCAACATCGTTGGCCTCCCACTATTGTATTGGGCCTCCCTCTCGGCCACACTGCCCTCCCTCTCATCCATATCTGCTCCAGCCCTTCCCCTCCACCGTTGGTCCTCGACCTCAACCTCGGCTGGCTTCCACTACTCTTGGCTTTTTGATCTCCCACTTCCATCCTCCCTCCCCCACTTCCACCCCCACTCAAATAATGCCTCCATATAATTCATATTCAATTTTTAGAGTTACCTCCTGGCCTCTTGTCTCCTCACTCTTTCGTGTGATGTGCTTTCCACATGAAGGAATAATCGTGACCATTGACCATATTTCATTCATTGGTCCTAATTTGACTCCTAGTCAACAAAAATCCCTAAATGGTCCTTATATGCAAGTGGTATCTCCCTCACCATAGGTTGATTATTTGTCAACCTATTCCATGCTCGTGTTTATTGATGATCTAGTTAGTGATATAGTGCATCATGTACTGGGGGTATTAGAACCTGATCTTTCCATTAGATCCCTTGATATGTATCCCTTCCAGAGATTTTTTTTCCCATATGATGAGAACCTCTTGGAAGCCATGGCCTCTTATGGGCCATGATCAAGGTTTTTGCAGCAGATTTCCTTATCTATTTTCAAGCACCTTAAAAATTGAAATAAGGTTCCCAAAGAAAAGTTATTTTTCTTGTGTCAAGCTCCTTAAAAATTGAAGCAATTTTTTCATAACAAAGTTCATTTTCTTGTGTCAAGATCCTTAAAAAATGAAGCAATGTTTTCGATAACATTTCTTTTTCTTGTGTCAAGCTCGTTAAAAAATGAAACAAGTTCCCTTGAGCATAGTTCTTTCATTGTGTTAAGCTCTTTAAAAAATGAAACATATCCCCTTCCGATTCGAGTCTTTGATTAGACCTCGTAAATTTTGAGATGAGTCTTTCACTTGATCTCATAAATGAACCTTCATTCCATCCACCTGTTAGTAACCATTAGTCTACTTAGATGAATTAAATGAAGCTTTTGGGGCATGTACCTTGAATTGAGTCATTATATTGGTGGCACACAAAATTAATCCCAAAAGCTTAAGCCCCTTGTAGGTCAAACCGATTCCTTCGTGAAGGACTCAACTTCCTTTATGAAGGAGTGGAAGAACATCAAGTTGTACCTAGTGAGCTTCTAGTTAGCTTTGATGTTGTGTCCCTTTTCACCAAGATTCCCATCCAAGAAGCCGTTTATATAATTAAACGGATCTCTAATGAGGACACCTCTAAATTGGTTAGCGACTGTCTCACCTCGACTTTCTTCAATTTTCAAGGTGAGTTTGATGAGAAAACCCATGGTGTTGCGATGGGCTCCCCTCTTTCCCTCGTTGTTGCTAACTTGTTTATGGAGTATTTTGAATCTAAGGCCCTGACCTCTGCTAAATTCCGCCCTAGGAAGTGGAATAGGTTCATAAATGATACTTGTGTCATCTGGACCCATGGTTGGGAGAAATTAGATCTTTTCCTTGGGCACTTGAACTCACTATCTTATTCCATCAAGTTCATGATGGAAGTAGAGGTTGATGGATGTCTGCCGTTCCTTGATATCCTGCTCTCAAGGAATGAGGATGGTTCGATCTCTCACTGGGTTTTTCACAATAAGACTCACACGGAACAATATCTTCATGTTGGGTCCCATTATTTTCCTGCTTAGAAATTTGGGGTCCTGTGTACTCTTGCAACCCGTGCTCTTAGAATCTCTGACGACAACTCCTTGGAATCAGAGAAATCCCATATTCTTGACATTTTTTAAAATAATGGTTCCAATAGATCTCAAGGTCTTAAAGCCTTTCAAAAGGCATATAAAGGATTGAGTGGAAAATCTACTCGAGTTGATTGGATTTCCAAGGTCCATCTTGCATTTATCCAGGGGACAACGGACAAAATTGCCCATGTCCTTAGGAGAAATAATATCTCTACTTCTTTCAAACCTCTCTGCACTATTAGAAATTCTATTGGGTTTGTTAAAGACCCTATCGACCATAAGGGCATCAAAGGGGTTTACATGATTCCTTGTTCTTGTGGAACCCCCTATATAGGAGAAACAGGTCGATCCATTAGGCATAGAATCTGGGAGCATGCTGCGGATATTAGACATAATCGGTCTGATACCTCACCTCTTGTTGAACATGTTAGCCATCAGTATTTTTTGCATGTTAGTGATGACTATATCTACAAGCTGAGTTTTCTAGAAACTGATTTCCTCATGTCAATATGTCATCCAGAAAACCCTCCTAAAACTTTTTTCGCCTTTCTACCTTTTCAGTTCGCCCATGTCGAAATCAAAACCTCATTATCACAATCCTATCTAGCTTCAAACTTATTGGTCTGCCCATCATCTTTAAAAGGCAAATCCACATCTATTTCAAAAGTCTCCCCTATGTTAGGAAGTGGCGCTTTAAGACATTTCACCCTTGGCAATCATCAAAAAGCCAAAAAGCCTCCATCTGCAACAGACCTACCATGACTGACCTCTTACTTTGCAAATGAAATTGACAAACAGCCCTAAGTCGCGCCACTCATATCCCCTAGATCTCAGCACTGCATAAACCCCAATCTCAAGCCGACTATTAGGTTTTTCACAGTGTTCTATGGTTTCTACAAAGGCAGGAAATATAACTTCATCTCAGGATTAAATGCTTGATCTACAGTTAGAGGAACAGCTGCTTCTAAATGTATTATGAGCCTGAGATGAAGCTGCAAAACAAAAGCTACTCATCTGGACTTTACAGCTCTTTCCAACATGAAAATTACAGTAAGAAAGAGACACCACTGTCTCAGCAAATTGGTAAATTTTCAAGGCCCAGAACCTCCTTCATTCACAAGCAGAGGGTTAGGGCGCCTCCTTCATCCACAAGCAGAGGGCGCTGGCCAATATTGACTTGGAAGATTGCAAAGGTCCAGGTTTGCTTTGTATTGAACAGTGAAACAATATCTCCAGGTTTTATGAATTTGAGTAATGGTCATAACAGGAACAGAGTTTGGAATATGCTAGGAAAAAGAGTCTGGTCTGATAAAGGAGGTCATCTGAAGCTTTCAAATCATGTGAATTGTTGAAATGAAGAAAGGCATGTCAGTGGTGAAAATTCCAAATCATAAGTACCCTACTTATCCACAAAATCAAATAGAACAGATGCTGACAACAAATGCCATCACCCAGGCAGAAAGAAAGTTCTTGGTTTCTCAAAATGCACTAACCTCCATAAGTCACAAAGATGATTTGAAAAGTAATCTGTCATGAGATGACCAAGCCAAATGATAAATATCTCAGTCACGCCTAGAACAGTGCAGAGAGGCAATATCACTTTGGCTAGGGTTTCTGCTGAAACACAGTGATGCTGGCAAAAAGAGGTGCTAATATTGATGTTTTTCAAGAGGTTCACTTACCATCACATCCAGAGAAAAGATGTGTCAAACAGATTTGCCAAAAAACCTTCAGATACCTTACCTGATGAAGAGCCTCCTCCATGTATGAGCAGATGGCCGAAGCCAGGGTAGGTTGTTGGAAACTGATTGATCTAAAAAGTGCAGTGAAAGGACACAAAGAAATTGAATAGAAGTCATTACACAGAGAAGTATAGTGTGAAAGCATGCAACCACAAGAGGGCGCTTACAGTTCAGGGAGAAAACTTATAAATCACCTGGAGGCAGCAATTATCAAATACATTGGAAGAACACAGGCCATCTCCTGTTGAATAACACAACAATCGCCAAGGTTGGTCAAAATGCTCTTTGACACATTCTGATTAATTTTCTTCAGATTATCACTAAGAAGGTAAAACAGTGGGAGGTTATTCAAGTTTAGCTCCCCAGATGGACTTGGTAAATAGGTGTACAATGTCATAAATAGACAAAAAGGTGGTTTGATGGGTTGCCAGTTTTAGAGTTTGGAATAAATGCATCTTTTTCATCATTCAAAAGAGACAGATATATCATGAGTAATGTACCTTCAGGCAGGAAATTATTTAAAACAAAAAGGAGGCGCCTTTTGAAATTGAGAAACCATAACCAAATCCAAGTTATGTCAGTAAACTGGGCACCTGTTGTATTTAAAGATTGGAGAAAGCAGTCAAAGACCAAAGATTGTCAAAACAGGTTTACAAAATCCTGTCCCCTCAGCAACAAATCAGTATTCAGTTATTTCATTGACAGTTTTGAAGAGGGTTGTTATGCATCATAAACAGCACCAACATCTTTAAAAACAGTGGCAGAGATGATGTAGAAGTGCTTGGGTTATTTGTCAAGGTATAAAAGCTCGGGGTCAGAGTCAATGTCCGGGTTTATATATTCAAAGGACAAACCCACTATTTAGAAACAAACAGAGTAAAAAACCTACGTTACATTTCAAAGCAAAGTGACCGTTGTGAAGAGTTGAAATAACATAAAGATTGAAAGGTGCGAGCGAGAGCTTCATTCTCAGAATTTCAAACTAATTTCCGTGCCTCTATAGCATCAACACAAAGGATTCTAGTCGAAATAACACAGTCTGCACGTTTTTACACCGAGCGACGTGCCTGGGTTTTTGCGCGACGTGCCTGTACATTGGCGCGACGCGCCTGTACAGGCCGCCCGACCACCCGACAGGCCGACCCGACAAGTGCTTTCTGCGCGACGTGTTTTCTTCAAAGGGTGCCGCGCAAGTGTCCAAAGTTTCCAGCGTTTCTTCAGTCCTTCAAACAGGTGTTCATCAAAATTCGAGGTATTTTTATATATTCCCCATCGATTTCAAGGTTTTGATAAATGAAAAGAAGGTTTAAAACCCCGGACCTTGCCATTATAGTTAAAAACAAAAGCAGTCCTTTCTACACAGTGAGCTGAAGTATTGCAATATGATAAAAAGCTGACTGAGTTTTTCAAACAAACACCTACAGAGATCCTTGTTTTTGAGATTAAAGGCAGTTGTTTTCAAAACAATCAAAGGGCAGAGGTTGTCTTGTAAAGATTTGTGTTTTGATTAGAAGAAAACTTTGTTATGAAAAGACAGGGTTTAGTCTTAAAAGAGAAAACTGTCCTCACAGTCCTCCAGACATTGCCACATTGTCAAAGCAGTGAATGCAACCAGTGGAAGGAATTGTGACATATTTTCTTTGAAAAGGAAAGCTCACACAGTTTCAACCTAAAGGCTTGTGGTCTTCTAAAAAAAAAACTCTGTCATTATCACCCCAAACCTGTGTATTGACATTCTCAGCATAGGTGTGGTGGTTTGCTTAAGATGCAAATAGTGGAAAGTAGGCACACCTATACAGGGCAGAATTGTTAAATGACTATAAGCCTTCTTGAGCAAGGAGCGAGGTGTGTTGGTTGGCATCTAAGACTTCAAAAGAAAACAGAGTAATTATTGGCATTTTCTCACAGCACACTATTTTAGCAGATTGCCTTTCATTCACTATATTTTCCCACTGTGAATTTGTTGGCAAAGAGTTTCCAAAGGTGAATAGCATATTGAAGGACAGAGTTGTTGGTGATTAAATTTAAACATTGGAGGCAGAGGTACACAGGTGATGGTTGATCTTTTAACTTCACAAGAAAAAGTGTCCTTCATAAAGCACTGTGTATTGATTTTTCATCTAACCTAGGTCTTCCCTCTTTTTCACCATATTGTGTCATTTTGAAAAGTTGATTGACAAAGAGATTCTAAAGATGAACAGTACACTGAAGGGCAGAGTTCGTTGATGAGAATTTAACTTTGGAGGCAGAGATACAAAAGTGGTGTTTGATTTCTTAAACTTCACAAGTGAAAGGGTGTGTTTCCTAAAGCACTGTGCATTGATTTTACACCTAACTTGGGTCTGCCTTTTCTAGAAACCATATCTTATCAGGCAGAGAAATTGTTGACAGAGATACTCTAAAGGTGAATAGGGCCACTTCTAAAGGACAGGTGGTTGATGATTGCAGTTTTACATTGAAGACAGAGATGTAGCTATGATTGCTTAACACTCTATACAGGAAATTGACACAGGAGTCTGTCCCATCTTCACACAGGGTACCATATTAGAAAGTTTGCCTGGCTGAAGTGCATCCAGAGGTGAAGGGCTGTTTTTTAAGGAGTGCAGAGGTGGTTTATTCAAAGAAAAATTGTTGCATTTCATCCAAACCACATTGTCTAAATTGTCCAAACAGTCTAGTGACTAGTTTCAATCCAGCAGAACATTTTTCATACAGTGAAGGCAGTCTGCCTCTTCCAAAGCTTGTTCAAGTCAGAATGCCTCCGAAGCAAGATCACAGGAGCGGTCCACATAAGAGATATGAGCCTATCTCCATATAAGAAATCAATGCTCACCCATCTGTGCTTTTCAATTTCCATGAAGTAGGCTGTCTTGATTTTTGCCAGAGGATAGAAGAAGTCAAGAGTTTTTCGCCACTTACACATTTGTGCGCTTTGAGATTCAAGGACAAACACTTCCAATTGGCGGGTCTTGATTTCAAAATCTCCCCAAGGTATGTATCCAAGGCTACCAAGATCCCGTATCATGGTGAAAAGTGGTTTAAACAAGCTCATCTTGATCTAGAAGATTATAAACCTTTTATCAAGCCTGAACATAGGGAAACCATCACTGCTATTTTTCCTTTTTCCTATCTTCTTGACAGTTATGCTCCGCTGATGAAAGCCATAATGAGGTATTTCACTTGTGAAGGGAGGTTTAACCAAATTTATGCCTATCATGTCCGCTTGTTGATGCATTTTACCAGAAGTAGGCAGCTAAACCTTCCATACTTTTTGTCCAAAAGCATAGAGAAAATGGCTTCTACTGTCCAAAAGAAAGCTCCACCTCAGCAAATCCCTTCTCTCCTTCATCATTCCTTGATCAAGATTATCTTCTTACACCAGCTGGAGAAAAAAGGGGTTTCATGGGATTCATTCATTAGCCATGTATATTTCGCCACTGTCCCTCCTGTTCATGTGTCTCCTACTCAGCCTGTCCATCGCCCAGTGCCTATGTCTAGTAGGCCTGCACCTAAAAAACTCAAAATGACCACTGGACAGCCAAGTCTACAAGGAGAAGGAGAAGGCAGTGAACCACAAGGAGAAGGAGAAGGCAGTGAACCACAGGGAGAAAAAGAAGGCAATGAACAGCAACAGTTGGAGGTTGATGAACAGCAGCAGGTACAGGAAGAAGGACAGCAGCAGACATAAGTTGAGGAGCAGCAAGTTGGGCAGACAATTGAAGCACCTTTTGAGCCACAAACTGGACAGGATGTTGAGGAAGGACAGCAAGCTGAAGCTGCCACCTTGACAGTGACCAAAACTGTTCCTAGAAAGAGGAAATTGCCCAAAAAGACAACTTCTAGCTTGCCAAGGAGAAAAAGCGCCTGATTAGCCTTCAAAGGCAAAAGCATAGTTGGAGAAAGTGCCAAGCATGGAGGTAAATCAGCTGTCATCCCTATCCCAAGCGATGACAGTGATAACGAGGCCCGCATCCTTGAAAACCTCCTCATTCACAAAGAGGGGCAAATTGAGGTGTTACAAGAAGATCTTCAAAGGGTGAGGAATTTCAACCATTTCTTGGAGGTTGAAAACAAACAAATGAAGTTTCATGCAGCTATCCATGAGGCAAGGGCGATCAAGTATAAGAAAGAGGCAGAAAAGGCGCAAGTAAGAATTGAAGAGCTCATTGGCGAGTTTGATGATGAAGAGGAGGAAGACCAGCCTAGGCGAAAGAGGCCTAGGACCATAGGGCTTAGAAGAGCCTTGGAGAAACAGAGAGCAGAAGAACAAGCTCATTTCGAAGCTTTTCCTCTCACTACCCTCCTTGAGCAGGAAATTGAGGAAAACAAAGAAGCATGGCTTGAGAGAGCTAACCAGCATTTGGAATTAAATCTTGAGAAGGAAAATAGGGATCTTGAGCTGCAGAGGAAGAGGACACACCACTTCCAAAAGCTAAATCAGTTTGCCCGGCGCAAACTAAAGGCAGCACAAGAAAAGCTGAAGAGATTAAAGGGGAAGCGCCTAGCACGGAAGGAAGCAAAAAGCATATCAGCCCTTGATATTTTGGCCTCCGCTTCGGAGCATGTTTCTATGGACCCTTGAGGGTCATGCATGCCAATTTTGGGCCTGTTTCGGCAACTTTTTGTTTTTTGGCATTTTTGGGTTTTTGGCCAAAAACTCATAAATTCGCCATTTCAGTTTGATGAGTCGTCAAGGGAAGAGAATGATACCGAAGGATGCCATAATTCCATGAGCAGGTCTCCAGCAATTTTCAGGGCATTTGAAGATCATTCTCCCCCTCAAATTGGCGAAAAACACCCTCATTTTGCACATTCTGCCCGCCATATCAGCAGTCTCCTATTTTCTGGGGTTTTGCACACAGGTACAGTTTTGGATGACTTCCGGACCTCAGATTGAGTTGGTTCCAGTTGCGCCGGAAAGTAGACACAGAGAGCTTTCCAGCAAGCCCTCATGAGCCCCATTTTGACATCGGGAAGGCTGCCATTTACATCCAGCAAGTCAGGGGACCGTTTTCAGGCATAAATATGAAGTATTTTTGTAATTTTTGAACTCCAAAAATCTGCTTTTCCCAAATGTGCGTTAAGATATTTTTATCATTGGGAAATCATGTAAAGTCAATATAATTTCCATTTTTAGCAGTTTTTTAGATATTTTATGGGATATTTTGTGCCTTGGGCTTTGCAAAGCCTCAAGGACAAGTTTAGTATTTTGACTTGGCCAATGGGATAGCTAGTTGCTCCATGAGGTTTTCCTCCCTCAAGCCTATTTATTCCATGGTTCTCATTGTAAATCAAGAGGCTGAACTTGAGAGAAGAATTAATACATTGGTCATATGAGCTTTGAAGAATACACTTGAGTTATGATTTTTGGACTGCCTCTTGGATGTTTTTGAGGAATGATGAAGGATTGTTGATGGATTCCTTGACATGGTAGAATGGTATAGTGCTTCTTAATGTGTTTTGTCTTCTAGTTTTCACTCATAATTCATATTTCTTGCTGCTATAGATCAGTAAAGATTGATTTTGAGATATGCCCATGGAGGCACCTCAAAATCCATGAATCTTCATAGCTTGATGTTTTCTTCTCCCTTAGTTATGCTAAAGAATTCTTAGCTGCTCTTTAGTAACCTAAGGTATTGTTGCTAAGTTTTATTCATAAGTTCTATGTATGTTGAGTAGGATGTATGGTTTTCCCTACCTACCTATTAGCTGCCCATAGTTATGTCCATAAAACTTTCTCTTTGACTGATTTGTTGATCATCTTGTTGAACCAAAGGGGCCTAGTCCCGATCTAGCCCTTTGCCTAAAACTATGAAAGCTTGTTTGTAAAAGTGCCCAATGACTTAGAGACTATTTTTAGGCGTTCCGGCGTAGTTTATGAGTTGTTAGTTTGTCTTATGTGTTTTCCCCAAAGTCTGATAGCCATTTCCCGAAGTTAGAGGGTCTTATACCTCTATGTATGGCTGGAATGTTTGATTTCTATGTATTAATTAGTTTATAGTTATACTTAGCATGATTAATGGCTTGCTATAACATGTTTATGTCTGCTATAAACTAGTTACACTTGAAATCCCTTGTCTTTCACCAACTTGTTGTCCATTTAATCCATTTTTCCCAAAGATCCCTTCTACCGTGAATCAAATCGGCCCTACAGTAGCTTTACATCATCACCTCATAGCTTCCTTGACCTGTTTGACCCCATAGCCCAATTTATCTACATCTTGTTATCCAGTTTATGTATTTGATCAGTTTCATCCCTCACAAACTTAAAAAACCAAAAAAACTAAAAACATACTTCATAACTAGCCTAATATCAGAACACCACAAGTAAACACACCGACATCTTTCACACATATAGAGAGAGCCCTCTCTGAGTCCAGGAAGGCTAGGTCCTTGGGCTCCAAAGCTTGGTTTGATGTTACATCGTCATTTGGCTAGCCAATCGGCCAAATCACGGGACCCTAACAGAACAAGTGGAAAAATCCTGCCACCATGTTTGTATTTAAGACTCTAAAGTCGTTTCCAGGGTAGATCACTTCCACCATAGGAAATTGTGGGAGGTGATCAAAATTGAACGTCATGCTAAGAATCTCAACCGTGATGATGGTCGGAAATTAAGTAAGAGCTGGAACTTGGCTCTCGCTAGGTAAATTTTGTTTAAATTTTTTATGCTTTATTCTATTTTTATTTTTACTTAATTTATTGATTTATTAATTATTTAGTTTTACTTTACTTTATTTATTTCTTTATTTATTCAGTTATTTTATTTATTTATTTATTTGTTAAATTCCCCCCCTCCCTAGTACCTATCTTTGTTTATTTATTATTTATTATTTTATTTAGTTATATATTATTTAATTAATTTATTGATATATTTTTATCTAATAAATTAATTCTATTTATTAAATTAAAAAAAAAATTACCCCTATTACCTATTCTATTTATTTTAATTACACAATTTTTAAGAAAATTTAATTAATTAATTTTTATTTTACTTTATTTTATTTTTTTATTTACTAGTTTATTTATTTTTGAAAAATTTTGCCCCTCCTTAGGTAGTTTTGTTTGTTTATTATTTTTATATTTTTAGTTATATATTATTTAATTAATTTATTGATTTATCTTATTTTTATCTAAATTATTAATTAATTAATTTTATTTTATTTATTAAATTAAAATTTTACCCCTCCTTATTACCTATTACATAATAATTTGTAAACCCTTTTAAATAAAACTGTATTTAATTAATTAAAAATTTTACTTAATTAAAATATAATTTTATTTAGTTAATTTATTTATTTTTAGCTAACTAACTAACTTTCTAATGGCTAGTTCTTAACAACTAGTCTTAACGGCTAGTTCTTAACAACTATTTCTCAACGGCTATTTCCGGGCAATGACACATCTCATTATTTATTCTTTGAGATCGATTAGTCTCTCCACCTTGTCCTGAGGATGAACCACATTAGCTGGTTCGAAACGTCGACCTAATCCTAAAGATGTGATTAATCTGAAAGTATTTTTATTTACTTATTCCAAATGTATCTTTTTCTCCGTTTCAAGCTTGTGTAAAAATGAAACCAATTTCAAGCATAGTTTTCCATGTTTCAAGATTGTGTAAAAATGAAACCATTTTCATCCTAGCTCTTGTGATTCCATTTTTATCAGCCTGTCTTTGCCATATGAGCCTTGGTTTTTTCTCATTCCATCATCACCATCTGGTTAGACGATCGTACACTTTCACTTGGTTGTTTTACCCTTTCATGAGGAACCACTGTGATGAGTGGTATTATTAGCCAAACTCTTGACCTTTACATGTTTTTAGACTCCATTGCTACCCAATTGATACCCTTTATACCACTCGTTCCTCCAGGAGGAACCCTCTTTCATCTCTTTTTAGACTCCCAAAATATGAAAATATTTCTGAGCTTTTGTATTTTCAAACTCGTAAACTTAATGAAAATATGTCTACTTAGTATAATTTTAACCATTTTTTGGACTGAGATAAACTATTTACAAAAAGGAATACCTTAGTCAAACATGGCTAAGAGGTTCTCTTGAGTATTTTTTTCTGCCTATTCAGACTCAAGGGACTACCGACGAAAAGGAACATCTAGAGTTTTATTTTTCGCCTCTTTTTCAAACTCTCTTAACATCAAAAGGATGTTGAGTTTCAACTTCTCTAGACTCATTAAAACATCAAACATCAATGGAATTGTTGAACATGACAAGGCCTAACCACTCCTTCTCAAGGTTCGTTAAACATACTCAGAGGATTCATCCAAAGGATGAACTTATAGATCAAGCATATGTTATCTGACTCAAGCTTGTTAAAAAATAATGAGGTACTGGCCAGTATGGTTGGGGAAATTGGGAAAACATGGAAATCAATTTTCTAATGGAAGTAAGTCGCTCTTGAACAAGAAACTCTTCCACTTCATCTTCGTGGTTGTTGGGTTGGGTAATCTTCTTGTCTTTTTCTTATCATGTTGTTTTTGAAATCCTCCATTTTTGGTTTTGGGTCAATGCTACCAACTCCATTCAGTGTCGTCATTGTGTTCAAGAGAAATAATTCAGTTAATGTCTACTACAATATTCTTAAGTCTTCATTTCATGTATGTCCTTCCTAATCCATTTCCTTATCATCATCATTCTATCTCAAATCATGATACCTATTTTGTGTCGTTGATGGGGGGTACATCAAGGCCCTCCTACGACGGGTCGCCTCCTGTCGACATAAACTCATCATCCAGGAAGATGACATAGAAAAACCCCCCGATACATTGGTGCTTACATACATCAATGGAATTTTTCCTCACTCTTGACGACAAGTTTACATCATTGGCCTTTGAACAAAATATTTTGTGTGGTGTTCGACATCAGCTCATTTACTTACACCATAAATATTGTACTGTAGTACCTTGAGAGCCATTAACATCATCAGTGGTTTCTATCGCATCTGTTAATGGTTTACATAATTGGTCGGAAATCAGATGGTGTCTACCATGTTCAACTCTAGCTCATTGATTCACATGGTTAGACTTGCACATTGGCATGTTGTTTGAATGAGATAGAAGACCTAGATTCCAGTTTCATCCATATGGGCTGCAATTTCAGGATAGATACAAAATCAAAATGTATGATGTGTTCGGTATGTGTTATATTATTTCCACGATTAAGTCACACACGTGGGGGGGTCACAGGGTGGGCAGACCGTCCCATGGTTTTGTGCAAGGTTTTGCACATGGTTTTGGGACATGATGGTTTTCTTCTCCTAGTATTTTGTAGATCCGGTCAAGGGAAATACGGTTATGTTTGTTGATAAGTGGTTGTCATTGATTTTAACCCAAGAAACACTAGGGGCTACCCCGATATTGCATGGGAATTTTGACCTTAAAAAATACTATATTCCAAGTCAAGGATATTTTTATGGTTTCTACTTGTCGAGATGTTTTTGTTGATATATGGAACACCACGAAATTCTTCACGGTTTGAGAGATATTCATGTTTGAAGTTAGTAACCCAGTTAGTGGGCTAAAACCCCATGGGGTTGTGGCATGACACTAATAATTGGTTGTGGTCATTGAAAAGTCAATAATTAATAATTTTTAAGCTCCTAAAATCCCTCCCATGTTCACTTGTTGAAGTCCCTTTCAACCTAATAATTTATGTAAATTACGATCCTCATATCCACCTCATGTAGGGATTTCACTACTTGAAATAGGTCATCATGGAATTTTCTGTATAGTTGTGTTTCTACGAATGTTCATAAGCTAAAATTTTTATGAGGTGAAGCTGAAATCTGGAGGAAGCTTTTGTAAACATTTCAAACCATGGTGCGCAATATTTCTGAGATATGATGTGTGGAAGTTAGGGTTTTTGTAGGCTCCTGAACTTCATCCCAAAGATGTGAACTTGGGAAAATCATCATAACTCTCTGTCTGAGTATCGGATTGGAATTCTGTAAAAAGTGGAAGATAGTTCACAGACTGCATTTTTCGCTGTATCAATTGTAGAGCTGAATAAACAAACAATGATACATGGCATGACGTACAATTTATATCTATTGAACCAGTCCATAATTAGGTCATTGTGAGAGATTGGACATAAATTTTCCTTGAAGAATCCAAATTGGGTTAGACCTGTGGAATTCAAAATAAGACTCATAGGACTACTACAGGAAAAAAAATCACATATTGGGGATTTGAAATAACATAGATACAAAATATTGGATATCGAGCTCCTAGAAGGCAAGAGAAAGCTAGATCATGTCCTATCAAGGGCTGCAAAGGACCGATATTTCTAGGGTAGAAAAGAAAATCAAGGTGTAGCAGAGGTAAGCTCTAGGTAATTATATTCTATATATGCATGTTCATCTCTTAATTTCATTAGGTTCTTTGTATTCTAATTTGTTTTTTTTTTTAGCACTAACATATGCTCTACAAGATGAGGTAAGTTTTTCTATTATCATGTCATGGGTATTTCCTTGAAGACTTTTTGAAGGTATTATATATTCATCAAGATAAGAATCAATGCATGATCTAATTTTTTGAAGAGTGAGAAAGGGTAGCATGACAAGATTAACAATCAAGGTGCAGAACAGTAGCAAGAAGTTCACCACATGAAGTCTTCACATGGGCAGCATTGCATACAATCATTGTAAAGGTATCATTGTACTGAGTCATTGTAAGAGCATCATTGCAAAATTTGTACAAGTGTCTATCTACCAAGAATTTAAGAGGCAGTATTGGGAGGTCTAGGATCATCATTAGGTATTTTTGTCATAGTTGGGGTTATGGTCTAGTGTGTCTTCTTCTTCTACATCATTCTATAGCATTGTAAAATGGACCATTTTCCCTGGTATGGGAGTCCATTCTTCTTTTATTCTTCTGTAGGGTGGTAGGCTGGTGTTAGGATGGTGCACGAAGGATCCAACAGGTTCAAGCTTGTGAAAACTTCAGGGTGGTAGGGTGGTGCTAGGGCTAGTTGTAGCTCATTAGGTGTTGGGGCATCTGTTTAGTTGACTACCGAAAAATCTCGGGCGTTGGAGCATCCATCTAGTGGGAGCTGGAGAAGAATGATTTTCTAGATTTTAGGAAATTGGAGCTTTATTTTCAATTGGAGTTGAATATTAAAGAATTATTAGAAAAGCATTCAGGTGGTTTTTGTCCTGGAGGGGGTTTCCACCTTAAAAAATGTGTGCATTTGTGTTCCTTTTGTTTATTGATATCATTGTACAAACACTGATAATAATTGAAGATTAAATAATGCTCTGAAAGATTAATAATAATACTAGTTGAAAGGAATATTGATTCACCCACCCTCTTAGTGTTTCCAACAATTGGTATCGGAGCTTGGTTCCTTCAATAGCAGTTTAACAGTTGGAAGGAGGTCATGGAGCATACTAAGAATGGTGTACCTATGTTCAATGAAAATAATTATGCACTCTAGAAAGGAAGAATGGAGGTCTATCTCTTGGCACGAGGTTACAAAGTATGGGACATTGTTCAAAATGGATTTACACCAACCGCGAATGAACAAGGTAATAAGAATTTGGTAAATGATGCAAAAGCAAAGAATATTATTATCAGTTGACATATTGAATCTACTTATCATAAGGTGTTGGGTTGTAAAACCACCAAAAATGTTGGGACAAGCTTGAGAATATATATGCCGATGGCTCAAATGTCAACGAAGCAAAGATTTAAATCTACAGAGCAAAATTTGAGCAACTCAGAATGAAAGAAGATGGAAACATTGCTGCATACTTCAAACACGTTGATGAAATAGCCAATACTCTAGAAGGATTGGGACAACCTGTTGACGAGAAGAATATTATACGAAAGATTCTTAGAATGTTACCAATGAGATTCAACCCAAAGGTATTGGTATTAGAATACAGTGCAAATCTGGACAAACTCAACAAATAGGAATTACATGGAGTTCTCATAGCATATGAAAATAGACTTAATGAAGAAGAGGGTACTTCGCATCTAGAAACTGTGTTCGTTGCATCTAAGAAAACCAATAAGGACAAACAACCTTCAAAGGAAAATACCTGCACTTGCAAGTGCGAAGAAAAGGAAGATGATGAAGAAGGTCTTTCAAATGGAGAATATGCTTAATTTACGAGAAAATTAAAAATTGGTAAGGGAAAATTAAAAGGTAAACTTCCATTGATATGTTTTGGCTGTGGTGAGGTTGGGAATTTTGCAGAATTTTTTTTGAACAGAAGTGATGGAAACTCGAAAGGAAAGAAAGGCCTTAAGAAATTCAATAAGAAAGGAAAAAAGAAAGGATTCAAAATGAACTTTCTCTCTAAAGAAGATAGCTCATCATCCGATGAAGACAGTGACAGTGAAGAAGAAGCCAATGAGAGAGTATTTTTTATGGCCAAGCACAATAAACAAGAGGTATCAAACAACAAAGAAGAAGGGTTGACCATAGAAGAATTTTCTAAGGAGGAAACCAGGCTTATAAAAGAGCTCAAGTCTGAGAAGATCTGTTCCAATACTCTTAAAGAAAAATTTCAAGGTCTCAAAATTGAAGTTGAAGAACACAAATATATTGAAGTGTCACTTCAAAATAAGTTGGAAGAAAGCAACCAAGAAAGGGAAACATTAGAAGCCGAAGTAGTCTCATTGCATAAGGAAGTGAAGAAGGGAAAAATTGTCCAAAACTATGCCAAGAACTCAAGGGCATTGGAAGAACTCATCAAAAATCAACGATCTTACAATGACAGAACTGACCTCAATTACAAAGAAGAAGAAGCAGGACCTTCTACAACAAAATACAATGAACCTATGAGATCTAACATGCATGTAGACTTCATTGGACAAGATTCGCAAGAAGAGCCTTGGAGGGAAATTCCTCGATGAAGATTTCCATCCAGGTACCAACATATTTTTCATGGCTATTGTTATTCATGTGGAAAGTTTGGTCATAAAGCTATAGAATGTCGCGCGTACCCTAGGAACCAATAAGATTCTAGGAGATTTTTCAAATATGAACTTATGAGGGCTAAAAAAAACATAAATTGATTTGAACATTTAAGAATATTATGGAATGTTACAAATGTCGAAACTTTGGACACATAGCCAGAGACTGCAGAATTGAAAATCCACCAGAATAATCTTCAAAGGCACTAAACGGACGAACATGGAAGAAGAAGAAGACTGATAATTGTGCTCTCGCTCTCAAGGCTCAAAACAACAAGGATGTATGGTATGTTGATAGCATTTTATCAACGGATATGACTGGAGATAGAAATAAATTTGTATCTCTGAAAGAGAATAAGGATGGAATCATATCCTTTGGAAATAATGGATCTTCAAATGTTATAGGATCAGGTACCATCACTCTTGGAGGCAAAGATGTTCTAGCCAAGAATGTTCTATTGGTTGAAAACATGAATCACAATCTTCTCAGTGTTGGACAAATGTGTGATCAAGGACACACAATGCTATTCAACTCCATAAAATGTGAAAGCGGGAAAGGCATGTATGGTAAAATTGTGGCTATAGAAAGTCAAGCTCCAAACGATATATATGTTCTGGATGAAGCAACTAAAGCATTTATACTAGCTAAAGAAGATGAAAGCTGGTTATGGCACAAATGAATGGGTCACATAAACTTTCACGATCTTGTCAAGATAAGAAAAAAGGAAGCAATACGAGAAATGCCAAAAATCTCAAAACCTTCCAACACACTATGTGAGGCCTATTGGCACGGAAAGCAAACAAAAGTTGAATTTAAAACAAAAGAACACTTTGCATCACATCGATTGGAATTGATACATACTGATCTATGTGCTCCCGTGAGAACAAAAGGCTTAGATGGAGAATTATATTTCATGTTAATGATAGATGACTATACCAGGATGGAAACTGTCAGTTTCCTAAAGAACAAGTCTGAAGCATTTGAGTGCTTTAAGATCTACAAGGAGTTGGTTGAAAATGAAACTGATTTGAAAATAAAGTTTCTAAGATCAGATAATGGCGGATAATTCACTTCCAGATTATTTCAAAAATATTGTGATGAAAATGGAATTAAAAAAAAAAATTCAACTGCACTAAACCTCAACAAAATGGAGTTATCGAAAGAAAGAACAGAACTATATAGGAAATGGGTAGAACAATGTTGAAGGACTCAAAATTGGATGAAAAATTATGGGTTCAAGCAATTGATACAACAATCTTCATTATCAATCGAAGTCTTCTCAGAAATAATTGCAACAAGGCCCCATATGAATTATGGAAAGGAAAACCAGCTAATGTAAAAAATTTTAGAATCTTCAGAAGAAAATGTTATATCAAAAGAGAAGATCAAAATTTGGGTAAGTTTGAATCACATGTTGACAAAGGTATCTTTTTCTGTTACTCACGCAAAATAAAGGCCTATAAATTCTATAATCTAGGACGAAAATAGATAGTGGAGAGCATAAATGTTACATTTGACAAAGATGGTGTTCTAACGAATAATGATGAGGATCTAGAATCTTTGAAACTTGAGACAGAGGTTGAAAAAGACACAATGAAAATTTTAGAACAAGAAGCAACTATCAACCAGGAAGAAGTAAATAATGATCATCAAGATATACCAGAACAACAACAAGAAGCTCCTCCAAAGAGAACAAAATAATGGATTTTAAAGAAACATCCATAAAATAAAATCATTGGTGACATCAATGAAGGTTGACAACTTCGTTCATCACAACAAGCTCACATTTCTTTTTTAGCAACCTTTGAGCCTAGTAGTTTTGAGGAAGCCAACCAGAATGAACATTGGGTAGTAGCTATGAATGAAGAATTAGATCAAATCGAGAAGAATAACACCTAGGAATTAGTTCCATGACCAAAAGATAAATATGTCATTGGGACTAAATGGGTGTTCAGGAACAAATTGAATGAAGATGGACAGATTACCAGAAACAAATCAAGATTGGTTTGCAAAGGCTATGCACAAGTGGAAGGGATTGATTTCAACGAAACATTTGCACCACTTGCTAGAATGGAAGCCATCTGAATGTTTCTCACCTATGCATGTTCAATAAAAATAAAATTCTACCAAATGGATGTTAAGTTAGCATTTTTGAATGGCGAATTAGAAGAAGAAGTTTACATCGAACAACCTGAAGGTTTTCTACTATTAGAAAAAGAAGACTATGTTTGCAAGTTAAAGAAGGCTCTATATGGTCTCAAGCAGGCTCCCTGAGCATGGTATGCTCGTCTTGATGGATATCTACGTCAACAAGGGTTCAAGAAAGGTATTTTTGATAACAATATTTATGTATAAATAAATAAAAATAATTTAACAATCATTGAGGTATATGTGCATGATATAATATTTGGTAGCAATGATGATCGACTAAGTAAGAACTTTTCTATAAAGATGCAAAGTGAGTTCAAGATGTCTTTACTTGATGAGATGACATACTTCTTAGGGCTTCAAATATCTCAGCAAGAGAAAGGAATATTTATATGTCAAGCCAAATACATCAAGGAAATTCTCAAGAAATTCAAAATGGAAGATTGCAAACCTGTCCTTACTCTGATGGTAACAGGATGCAAATTGAGCATAGACGAATCATCTAAGGATGTGAATTAGAGGTTATACATATCTATGATTGGTAGAATTCTATATGTAACAGCTTCCTGGCCAGATGTTATCCAAGAAATTGAACAAGTAGCAAGATTCCAAGTAGCACCAAAAGAATCATACACTATTGTCATCAGAATAATTCTTCGATATCTAAAAGGCACAACAGAATATGGCTTGTGGTATCCAAAGGGTAAAAATCTCATTATTAAAGCCTTTACAGGTGCAAATTGTTAAGGAAGCATTGATGATCATAAGAGTACTAGTGGAGCAACATTCTATCTAGGTGGTTGTCCTGTATCATGGTTGAGAAAAAAGGAAACCTCAATCTCGTTATCTACAGTGGAAGTAGAATACATTGCAGCAACAACTTGTTGTACTTAAGTCCTTTGGATGAAAAAAACTTTGCAAGATCTTCAAGTACAATTCAGTGAGCCTATTCCCATCTTCTGTGATAACATCAGTGCCATCAAAATATCCAAGAATCTTGTCATGCATTCAAAAACAAAACACATTCCAATAAAATATCATTTTTTTAGAGAACAAGTCGTTGAAAAGAATATCAAACTTTAATATGTTGGTACCAAAGAAAAAATCGTTGATATCTTCACTAAACCTTTACCTCGTGAATCATTTGAATATCTTCGCCAGATTCTTGGGATTCTTCCAAGTTCTCATTAGATTTTCGTTATTCATAATATAAAGGGGGAGTGGAAGTGTTTATAGGTTCACAGGATGGTTGTGTGTCAGGGGGAGTTACCCTTTTCCATTGATATCAAAGGGGAAGATAATGTTGTAGGAGGAGGTTTCATGATCGTAGGGGGATTACTTATGTTTCCATTAATGTTACAACACATATATATACATGTCTAAGTATCCGATTGGAATTATGTAAAAAGTGGCAGATAGTGCATAGAATGTAGTTTTCTCTGTACCAAGTTTAGAGACGAATGAAGAAACAGTGACACGTGGTATGTCGTACAAGTTTTCTCCATTGAACTAGTCCATAATTAGGTCATTGTGAGAGAATGGGCATAACCTTGTCTTGAAGAATCCAAATTCGATTAGACCTATGGCATTGGAAAGAAGACTTATAGGAATACTATAGGACCACAAATCACATATTAGGGATCTGAAACAACAGAGATACACCAAATTCAATATCGAGCTCTTAGAAGGCAAGATAAAGCTAGATCATGTGTTGTCAAGGGCCGCAAAGGACCAAACTTTCTAGGACAACAAATCAAAGCAAGGTGCAACAAAGGTAAGCTCCAGGTAAGTATATTCTGTATATGTGTGTTCATCTCTTAATTTCGTTAGGTTCTTTGTATTCTAATTTGTTTTTTTTTTTTTAGCACTAACATATGCTCTACAAGATGAGGTAAGTTTTTCTATTATCATGTCATGGGTATTTCCTTAAAGAATTTTTGCAGGTATTATATATTCATCAAGATAAGAATCAATGCATGATCTAATGTTCTGAAGAGTGAGAAAGGGTATAATGACAAGATCAACAATCAAGGTGCAGAACAGTAGCAAGAAGTTCACCACATGAAGTCTTCACGTGGGCAGCATTGCATACAGTCATTGTAAAGGTATCATTGTACTGAGTCATTGTAAGAGCATCATTGTAAAATTTGTACAAGTTTCTATCTACCAAGAATTGAAGAGGTGGTATTGGGAGGTCTAGGATCATCATTAGGTATTTGTGTCATAGTTGGGGTTATGGTCTAGTGTGTCTTCTTCTTCTACATCATTCTATATCGTTGTAAGGTGGACCATTTTCCCTAGTATGGGAGTCCATTCTTATTTTATTCTTTTGTAGGGTGGTAGGCTGGTGCTAGGCTGGTGCATGAAGGATCCAATAAGTTCAAGCTTATGAAAACTCCAGGGTGGTAGGGTGGTGCTAGGGCTAGTTGTAGCTCATTGGGTGTTGGGGAATCTGTTTAGTTGACTACTGAAAAATCTCAGGCATTGGAAAATCCATCTAGTGGGAGCTGGAGAAGAATGATTTTCTAGATTTTAGGAAATTGGAGCTTTATTTTCAATTGGAGTTGAATATTAAAGAGTTATTAGAAAATAATTCAGGTGGTTTTTGTCTAGGAGGGGGTTTCCACCTTAAAAAATGTGTGCATTTGTGTTCCTTTTGTTTACTTCTATCATTGTACAAAAAATGATAATAATTGAAGATTAACTAATGCTCTGAAAGATTAATAATAATACTAATTGAAAGGAATACTAATTCACCCCCCCCCCCCTCTTAGTATTTCCAACAATGTTCTAATCCAGGGTTAATGGATTGGGGTTTATGAATGCTTTGACATGTATATATATGTGTTGTAACACTAAAATAAATATAACGAAAAATCAAGCTAGTAGTCCCGATTTGGGATTCAAGGGAAAATCTATTTGTATATGTGTTTTATATTTTATACTCTCGTTATTATTTATTTTATGTTTTTAAGATTCGTTTGTAGATAGTTTATGTACAGGGTTAAAACCTACATTTGGTATTATAGTTGTTTTGGCTTCAAGGGGATGCCTTTGCTATTGAGGGGTTTTTTGCTCGGGCCTGTGGTAGACTCTGTTCAGTGGGAGATTTGCGGGATCAATTCTAGCAATGAAAGAAGATGGTGAGCAATGGAAATATAGAAATCGAGAAATTTAATGGTCATATTTTTGAGTTGTGGAAGATCAATATGGAGGATCTGTTGGTGGATAAATATTAGTGGATCGTGGTAGATCCAGGTACTAAAGCAACGTCAATGTATGATGAATACTGGAAGAAGTTGGATTGGAAGGCAAAGAGTAGAATACGGTTGTGTTTCTTAGATTCGATATTGTTGAATGTATCTGGGGAAGCTACGACGAAGACCTTGTGAGACAAGCTACGAATTTGTACCAATCTAAGTTGCTGGTGAATAAATTGTTCCTACCGAAAAACCTGTATAACTTGAGGATGAAGGATGGAGACTCGGTGACAGAGAATCTGGGTGCCTTCAATACTGTGGTAAGTCAGTTTTCATCTGTTGATGTTAAAATCTTAGATCAAGATAAGTGCAACATTTTTTTTTGTTCTCTACCAGATTTGTGGGATAGTCTGGTTATTGCAATAGGTAGAAATACAACTACCTTGAACTTTGATGAAATTGTCTCAGGCTTGTTGTCAGAGGAAATGAGACAAAGAAATATGGAGGGCCATAATGGAGATGCCTTATATGTATGAGGAAGGTCCCATAACAGAAACAAAAATAAGTTTTTGAGTGGGAGATCTAAATGTCCAAGAAATTTTTTAAAGGTGTGCTGGATATGCAGAAAGGAAGGGCACTACAAAAAGGACTGCAGATATAAAGATCTTGAGAAAGGAAAGGGATCTGATGATGCTGATTCTACAGAGGCAAAAACCACCTCAGATGATGGTGGGGATGTGTATTTGGCTTCTTCTTCAAATATACATGTAAATCATGAGGAATGGTTGATTGACTCAGGTGCATCCTTTCACTTCACTCCCCATAGGGAGTGGTTTTTCGAGTATGAGAAGTATGATGGTGGTGATGTATTCTTAGGGGATGATAGGAAGGCTAGAATTGTTAGACATGGAAAATTCAAGCTGAATTTGCAAGGTGGAAGGATTAGAACACTTCCTGGTGTTCTACATATTCCTGCATTAGCTAGAAATCTTATTTCTGTAAGCAAGATGGAAGATGCAGGTGTAAAAACCGTGTTCGAGAAAGACACCTAAAAGATGGTTCAGGGAGCACTGGTATTAATGTGGGGAGTTAGGATTGGAACTTTGTACAAGCTTTAGGGTAGCACTGTTATTGATGGGTGCAACAATTATGTGGTTCCTGAAAGTGGAGTGGAAAGCCTAGCGGTCTTTGGAGAAAATACCATGCTATGGCATCAAAGGCTTGGACATATTGGAGAGAAGGGCCTTCAAATATTGCATGGTAATGGCTCATTTGAATTTTCGTTTATTATACTTTTCAAAATACAAAAAAACATATAATTTATAAAATAGGACAAAATATGATATTTCATATGCCGAATAAAATTTTTATGTCTATCTGTCTGTCAATTAATATTTTGTTCAAAAAGCTGTGAAGGTGGGACCGACTGTTGGATTAACGCATGTGATAATCATCGAGTAGTATTTAAAGAAATGAAAGTTAATCTTAGATAAGAGGAAACCCATGGGCACAAACAACCCGCAGATTATCAGTGTTGGTGCCTCCGCAGTTGACTCTGCCAAAAGTTCGCTGACCATATACGACTCACAATAGATGTGGGGGCAGACCTCCGAAGGGTGTGCCATACCCTAGAGCACCCCCGCAGTGATGTCAACAGCCCATGATGCAGATAACACATGCCGCCAGCTAGGAGACAACTCATCTCTCGCGTCATATTGCCGTTACCTGTACATTCAAGAATTGAAGTCACATTAATGTTTAAAATTCCATGCCATCTATATAAGGTGTTGAAGTTCTTGTTTTCTCCTTTTTGTTTTTCATTCCTAATTGTTCAATCATTCATCCTAGTCACTCTAATTTCTTACCTTTGCATTTAATTATTAGCCACCCTGAACTAATTCATGGGTAAACAGTCATCTTTATCTGGCTCTTCTAGCGATATCCCTCTTATGGACACTGAGAAAAATGTTAGGGATATATGTGCACCTTTGAGAATTTACCCTTCTACCAACAAGTCCTTCTGAATGAAAAATTTCCCCCATTTATTCAGCCATGATCAAGTCTAATGTTTTGTCTGCATGTGTTCCTAAAACTTATCTTTTTCCCCAATTTGTGCATTGGTTAATGTTTGCATTATATCCTGGAAAATGTTTTGTTATAAATTACTTAGGGGAGAATGTTATTCAAGTCACATATCAATTAATCCGTCAAGCCCTGTGTTATTCTGAGTCTGAATTTTATGTCCAATTTATTGGAGAGCATCCAGTGGCAGCAGAGGTAGCAGAGGTAGAGAATGAAAAAGAAAGTCTTTTACAATAGTTGTTGTAGAAAGAGGAAGATATTTCTAAATTAAAGGAGTCAGTACTTAATTTGAAATGTAAAATTGAATCTCATTCTTGAACCGTAGTCATGTCAACTAGAACTGATGATCTAGCAGCAACATTGTCCCAGTTGAGCACAGAGTTAAATCTGGCAGAGATTTATCTTAAGAAAAATTAGAGTGATCTTGACACAACGATGAAAAATATGCATGCCAAAGAAGGGGAAGTCAATAAGTATAAATCATATTTCTAGACAACTTATGATGAAATAAAAAATCTTAAAGAAAAACCGAATGGAAACATGTCTTTAATTCAAGCGAAGGATATTGTGTGGAATGAAATCATTGAAGTCATGAAAACAGTTTTGGAATCCTTGATTATAGCGTCAGAGGAAAAAATCATAGTCAAAGATTTAGAGGAACTTGTTCTGGCTAAAAAACAGAAGTTTCTTAACAGAGCTTTATGGGTAAAGAAATTCATTGATTTTATCAATTCTAAGACAGATCAGGAATTGTAGGAACATGAAATCATAGATAGAAAATTGTGTGTTTTGGAGATAAATAAGTTGATTGTGAAAAATTCTTGCAGGAAGTTAGCAGAGAAGAAATTGACAGAAATCAAACAGGCTATAAACAGATTTGGTAATGTATTTGATCAAAGGACTAGAGTGGAGGTACCATCATGATGGGATCTGCAAGGTTAGAATATCACAAGTTGGTAAATTTCCCTAAAACCAACATTGAAATCTGGAAAAAGTGCAGAGCATGGATGAATAATTCACCAGGTGACACCTCAGCACCTCAAAAGGACACATCAGCAAATCAGTGAAACACAGTGACAACCAATCAATTCTAGATCCAACAAATAGATTGATACTTTTAGTTTTATTTATTATTTTTTTAAGATATTGATATTGTAATGAAGTCTTTAACTACAATGTAATAGGTAGTTTACACAGTTTTAGGTAGTTTGAGTAGTTACAAGAAGTTACAATAGTTACAAACTTCTTTTGTATGTATTTAAACAAATAAGGAAGAAAGAGGATGGTTCCGAGTTTTGGACCTCTGGATTACTAAAAATTTTGTACTTACTTTTTTGAAAGATTAATGAAAGAAGATCAATTTTCTTGCATATGTTGATGGTGATTTGTCTTTCCAGTTTCATTCTGTGTCTATTCTTCTTTGAATGAAGTGAAGTAAAGTAGTTGTTGGTCTCTTTATTGCATCTATGAGTAAGAGTTAAATATCCTTAATATGCGCTCCTTCACTTCAACTATTTTTTCTCCATAAAATTATACTAAAATTTAAAGTGATAGATTCTGCTTTTCAGCATATCTTTTTGAGTTTCCCATACAATTATTCCTTTCACTAAGACATCAGTAGTTAATGGCATTGTAAATTATTTCATTATATTAGATTATTAAGGGTATTAAAGAATTAATTTCCAAAGGAATTAAACAAATACCATATGATATTAAAAGTTGTTGACATATATTTTTTAAATGTCTTAAGCACTTATTTCTTACCACATCCAAGGGATTGTCTCTTAAGATACAACATTTTTTGGCACCATTTCCAGGGAACGAAGAAACGAAGTTTATTTTCCCTGGGTTTCTCAAATTATTTCTTCTGGTTGTTTAGTGAGGAGGAAATATTCGGCTGTGATTTCATTCTTACAATTTTGGCTTTCAAATTTCCTCACACGAGGTCAAATACCTCAAAACAGAAAGTTTATGCTTTGTTAAATCCGAAAATATTAGTTTCTAAAAAGGCTCAGAAATCTAAAACCCCTTCAACACATGATCCTACATTGTCTAATCCTGGAAGTAGTTCTCATAACCCTTGGTTTGAAGATATTTCTAAAGTGCTTCCTTTCTTGGAAAAAGATTCACCTTTCACACCTAGTCATTTTCAAGAACATAAGTTGAAAGAAAATTCCCTTGAGTCGGTTTCCTTTACTTTTAAAAAATCCCAACAAGTTGGTTCCACTACCATTATTCATCAAACCACTCCCATATCAGTTTTATCTCCATCTTCATTTACTTTCGTATCATTTTCATCAACTTCATCCACCCAAGGAGCAGTTAATCAAGGTGTAAACATGGAAGCACCAGCTTTCTTGATGAATAGATATGCACCACTTAACCTGTTGGGAAAAATACTGAGAGGGGGGGGGGGGGGGGGGGTGAATCAGTATTTACTACATATTCAAAACTTTCATTTTTCCTGCTTCTAAAATGCATACGCTACTTTCCTGAACCAGACTTGCGTATATACGCGGATACCCTTTACGAAACTCGCGTATACACAGATATCTATTTATGTCATTAATTTTTCACTTAAACCATTCCATCATTTATTCATCAGATATTCAATAAGCAGTAAACATGTGCAGTAAGAACAGAATAAACCATCACACAAAGCATCACACATGAACACCAGGATTTTTAGGTGGAAACCC
Organism: Pinus albicaulis; assembly: GCA_034641835.2. Taxonomy (NCBI): domain Eukaryota; kingdom Viridiplantae; phylum Streptophyta; class Pinopsida; order Pinales; family Pinaceae; genus Pinus; species Pinus albicaulis. The sequence goes on from MU968416.1 coordinate 296,460, forward strand.
AAATCGGGAGAAAACCACCGCTGCAGTTGCTCGGCCTTCAATATTTTATTATAGAGAAAACATCTTACAACATATGTGCTGGCGCAGACTTGACCAGCACGCAGGCACCCACCTGCGCTCGTTTACCAGCCTCTCCTGGAAGGGAGCTACGACCCCCTGACTCGTTTACCAGCCTCTCCTGGAAGGGAGCTACGACCCCCTGATCTCGTTTACCGGCCTCACCTGGAAGGGAGCTACAACCCCCTGACTGAAGGCTACAACCTTCAGCACCACCTTGGACCACGTTTCATCAATTTTCACACTGGATCCAACCACTTCAATAGAACACAACTTGCAGACCGCAATTCATCATATTTCTAGACGGAACCCTTTCCATATTTTTAAGCACGAACATACATCATCAACAGATACATATCAACACAGATCAGATAGCAGAAACACAGCAGAACAGATCAGATATTTCATACCCCTTGCTTCAGCAAACCCTAGTTTGCATACGCTTTTTCCCTTCACTGATGTCGCGTATATACGCGCTTCCGTCCACACAAACCAGCGTATACCTCAGTGTATATTTTATTGCGCATACGCGCTTTCTCTTCGCTGAAGCTGCGTATATACGCGCTTCCTCCGCGGCGAAGTAGCGTATAAATCTTCAATCATTACAGAGCAGCATACTTCATCAGATCAGATATTCAGTTCAGATCTACCCTTTTGCTTCAGACAGATGTTCGCCTAGATGCTCGCCTCATCACAGATCTAAGCCTTCCATAATCAGATCTAACAAATACAAGAGAAATTCAGATCTAGATCCCCTTCTTCATTATTGGTGCATCATACAATCAGATTTATCATTCAAGTGTAACCCTTTCCATTCAAATATACTTCAGAGAGAAGTATTCATTCAGACATCTTGCACCCACACCTATGATTTGCATAATGAATTTCATCTCTTTATATAGGTTTAACCTTTTTCAATACCATGAGCCCCTTTTTCAATACCATGGGCAAAAACAATACCATGAGCCCAAAACTACCTGGACGGGGTCAAATAGGCGGATCATTACCCAATACCATGGGTCAATACCATGGTGGTTACCCTTGGTTTTGCACTTTTTGAGCGCTTTAGCCCATACGCGACTTGGTACGTTATTTTCCGCGTGCATACACGACTTCCCCTAGGACAATCCGCGTATACCAAGAGACATACTCTTTTCATCATATTTGAGCACATTCTGAATTCTTTTCTTCATTTCCTTCTGTACACACTGTAGAAACATCATATTTTCTTCATCAGGAACATATTCTCTCAAGTACAACTTCATCAAGTAAGTTGTCATCATCTCCATCAAGTGGGTTTCTTTTCGAGGACAACACTCAGCATCATATTGTCAACAAACATCAGATTTACATCATTTACCAAGTCTATCAAGTCAAGAATAACTTCATCAGGTGGATTTCCATCAAGGACAACACATGTCAACAGTCGCATGTCTTCATCTTCATTTAGTGGGTTGCCATCAAGGACAACACTCTGCATCCATCAAGGACAACACTCTGCATCATATTTCCAACATAACCTTCCACAAACAATGAATTCCATGCCTCAGGAATATCTCAAATTACTGCCTCATTTCACTGGATAAGATGAAGTAACTCCAGAACAACATTTACCCCTATTTTGAAATTTTGCCAAAAAATTGAATGTGGAACACCTTGATGTTGTAATGAGAGTTTTTGTTCAATCCCTGGATGGAAAGCCTAGAAAATGGTTTAAAGGATTACCAAATTCTTCCATTAATACATGGGAAGAGTTAGAAAACCAATTCACTCAGAGATGGGGAGACAATAGAGATCATGGTTATTCGTTAATAGAATTTAATGCAATTAAAATAAAACCTAATGAGAATATTTATGAGTTTGTCAAGGGAGTCAATAAATTGTATAGTAGTTTACTTGTAGAGATGAAGCCCCCTCCCGTTGGAGCAAAGGTATTTTTTTCTGGGGCTTTTGAAGCTGATTTTAGTTTCACTCTTAGAGAGAGGAGAACCCATACTCTTGAGAAAATATAGACAGATTCTTTAGAAATTAAAGCCAATATGGTTGTAGCTGGAAAGATAAAAGAAAAGCAGTCAATTCAAGAGAAGGGAAAATCAAAAGAAGAATCACCATAAGATCAAAGAATTGATGATATGAAAAAGGTGATAAAAATTTTGTCAAACAAGTTAGTAAAGATGGAATTAGAAAGTAAGAACTCCCAAAGACCGATATAAAAAAACAGAGGAGGATTTAATCCTCAATTCATAAAAAACCCTGTAAATTTTGCAGAGGGAGAGAAGAGACCAAGACCAAGTTAAAGCACCATTGTATATAGAAGCAACACCTAGAAAATCAATAGAAGATGACCAAAAAGAGGTTGAATATCAAATATCTGCTATGTACACAAGATAAGATTATGAAGAGGAAGTTTGTGAGGGAGAATATGTTGAAGTTGAAGTGTCTTTTGATCAAGATGAGATGGATGAATACTATAGGAAATTTACAGATTTTATGCAAGCTGAGTTACATAAAAATTATGATTTAAGGTCTAGAAATAGATCTAGAGTGCAGAAGAATGAAGGTGAACAACAAGAATCTATTCATTCTCCAATGGTGACTCCACAACAAAAGAACTTAGTAAAACAAGTAGATAAAGGGAAGAAACCTGTAAATCCAGTAAATAGAACAGAAGTGCAACAGGTTGAATCTTCCCAAAATAGGTATGCTGATATTAATATTTTGGAGAAGGTCATTCCTGTGCCTGAACAAACTTTAAATCCTATAAAGAATGAAGAAGAACCTGAGAAGAATGTTAAACAAATTCAAGTTTTCAATTTATCAAAGGAATTGGAGAAGTTCAAGATTCAAGTGCCTCTTCTTGAATTAACTAAGACCCCAAGTTATAAAAAAGAAATTTCAGAATTCATTAATCTCTCGTAGATAGAAGATATAGGTGACACTGTCAATCTGCAAGAAGAAAGACCAGTAGTCACTTTTGGTCCTCATGTGGAAGAAGTAGATTCTTCAGTGCCTCCATTTTACATTTCATTATTACTTCATGATTTTATTCTTCATAATTGTATGTTGGACTCAGGGGCCTCTTATAATTTCATGCCATTGTCTGTCATGAAGGAGTTAAATTTACAGATTACTAAACCGTACAGGGAACTGTACTCATTTGATTCTAAGAGGGTGAAATGTGTTGGTTTAATTAAATACATGGTAGTATATTTGGCACAGGTTCCAACAAAAAGTATTGTTATGGATGTAGTGGTTGCTGACATTCCAGCCAGATTTGGAATGATTTTTTCAAGATCTTGGGGAGAAAATTTGTGAGGAGTTTCAAAATTAGATTTCACTTATTCTATCATTTCTGTTTTCAATGGGGAAGAAAGGAGATTTTACAGAGAAACAAGGTAAAACCACTACAAAGAAAGAAGCAAGAGAAGCATTTTCCAGAATAAAAGAAGCACTGCAGAAAGCTCTTGTCTTAATAAGTCCTGATTATAAAAAGGTATTTCAAATATTTTCATTTGCTTCTCCCACTACAATTTCTGTTGTGTTATCGCAGAAAAATGAGGATAGTAAGGAGCAGCCAGTGGCATTCTTCAACAAAGTTCTCAGAGATAGTGAGCTCAAATATAAAATTTTGGAGAAACAAGTGTATGCATTGGTAAAAGCACCTAAGGCCTTTAGGACTTATGTGTTACAATCCCAAATAACCGCTTATGTACCTAATTATGTTGTTAAAGATGTGTTGTTTCAAAGTGATGTTGAAAGAAAAAGAGGAAAATGGATAGCTAAAATCCAAGAGTATGATTTAGACATTAAACCTACCAAGTTAATAAAAGGATAGGGTTTAGCAAAGTTGCTAACATAAATAAATTTTCAAGCATTAGGAATTAACCTATTGGCACCAGTGGATGGAGTTGACAATGAAGAAGGTCAGAATAAGCCCAAAACAAGTATTCAATACAAATTTTTGTGTTTAGATTGGTATAGGTATGTGTTTCATTACTTGTGTTTCTTTTCTTGTCCATATTCACTACATAGAACCAAATACAGAGCTCTCAAGCTTAAATCTCAACCATATGTCATAATAGAAGCAAAGTTGTACTAGAAAGATCCTACTGGTATTTTGTTGTTGTGTTTAACAGAAGGTGAATCCATTGAGGGTATCAAGTAATATCATGAAATTCTATGTGGAGGAAATTATAGTTGGAAGGTCACATCCCATAAAATCCTCAATTCAAGTTTCTATTGGCCCACCCTATTTGCAGATGTATATATATTGGTCATAAGTTGTCAGAAATGTCAAATGTTTACTGAGAAGAAAAGACTTTCTCCATTACCTCTTATCCATGTATTCATAGAAGAGGCCTTCAGGCAGTGGGGAATGGATTTTATTGGAGAAATAAATCCACCATCAAGTGGAAAGTTCAAGTGGATTCTAACTGCCACAGATTACTTCATGAAGTGGGTTGAAGCAATACCCACCAAAAAGGAAAATGACCAAGTGGTGATGAAATTTCTGGAGGAAAACATTTTCAGCAAATTTGGATGTCTGGTCAAGATTGTAACTGATAATGCTCAAGTATTTAATTCTATTCAATTCATTAATTTCTGTCAAACATATAATGTAATTTTATCACATTCCACAGCATATCATCCACAAGGGAATGGGTTGGCAGAATCTTCAAAAAAAACCTTGATTAGGATTTTGCAAAACACAATCACTGAAAATCAGAAAGATTGGGATTCAAAGTTGAATTTTTCTCTTTGGACAGCTCGAGTAACTACCAAGAGGTCTATTGGAAAGTCAACTTATGAGTTGGATTATGAGACTCATGCACTATTTCCCACTCAGTTGGCCAAACTAGTGATTTATTTCCTTCAAGAAGCTCAGGAAGAAACTAATGCTCTAGTGAGAAGATTGAACAAGGTGATTGAATCAAGTGAAAACAAAAAAAAATTTAGAGATAACTTGATTTCTTATCAGGAAAAGATGAAGTCTATATTTGAGAGGAAAGCAAAAGAAATCCTATTCCAAGCAGGAGATTTAGTATTAAGATGGGACACCAGAAGAGAAGATAAGGGGAAGCGTGGAAATTTTGACCCTCTTTGGTATGGTCCATACATAATTACTGAATCCGGGTCAAACAACACATTTATCTTGGAATATTTATATGGAGATGATTTGCAGCTGCCTATAAATGGGCAGTATTTGAAGAATTATTTCCAACATTAAAATTCAGTATTTCATCATTTGTAAATATCAGACTATCCATTATTTATATGTCACCAAAAATGATTTGAATCCATGCCTGAGGTGAAGGCACTAATTTGTGGTTCTTAGTGTTTCGTGGAAAAAAAAACTATCCCTAGGTGGAGCCAGATGTTGTGGCTCATTTTCATTTTCTTTTATTATATTTTTCAAAATACAAAAAAACATATAATTTAGAAAATAGGACAAAATGTGATCTTTCATATGCCAAATAATAGTTTTATGTATATCTGTCAGTTAATTAATATGTTGTTCAAAAAGCTGTGAAGGTGGGACCGACTGTTGGATTAACTCCCTTGCTAATCATTGGGAAGGATTTAAAGAAATGAAATTTAATCTCAGATAAGCGGTAACCTGCGGGCAAAAACAACCCGCAGGTTATCATTTTTGGTGCCTCCGCAGTTGACTCCACCATAATTCCACTGACCAAAGATCTACTGCTAACAATAGTTGTGGGGATAGACCCCCGATGGGTGTGCCATACCCCAGAGCACCCTCGCAGTGATGTCAGCAGCCCGTGATGTAGACAACATATGCCTCCAGCTAGGAGACAGCTCATCTGTCACGTCATATTGTTGTTACATGTCCATTCAAGCATTGAAGTTGCATTAATGTTAAAAATTCCACACCATCTATATAAGGTGTTGAAGTTCTTCTTTTCTCCTCATTGGTTTTCATTCCCAATTGTTCAAGGAGTCATCCTAGTCATTGTAATTGCTTACCTCTGCATTTAATTATTCACCACCCTGAACTAATGCATGGCTAAAGAGTCGTCTTGTTCTAGCTCTTCTAGCCATATCCCTCTTATGGACACTAAGCAAGATGTTAGGGATACTATGTGCACTGTTGAGAATTTACCCTTCTACCATAAAGTCCTTCTGAATGAAAAATTTCCCCCATTTATTTAGCCATGATCAAGTCTGATATTTTGTCTGCATGTATTCCTAAAACTTATCTTTTTCTCGAATATGTGCATTGGTTAGTGTCTGCATTATATCTTGGAAGTTTTTTTGTTATAAATTACTTAGGGGATAATGTTCTTCAAGTCACATCTCAATTAATCCATCAAGCCCTGTGTTATCCCAAGTCTGAATCTTATGTCCAATTTACTGCAGAGCATCCAATGGCAGCAGAGGTGGCAGAGGTAAAGAATGAAAAAGAAATTATTTTACAACAGATGCTGTAGAAAGAGGAAGTGATTTCTAAATTAAAGGAGTCAGTACTTAATTTGCAAAGTCAAATTGAATCTCATTCTTGCACCATAGTCATGTCATCTGGAACTGATGATCCAGCAGCAAGATTGTTCTAGTTGAGCACAAAGTTAAAGATGGCAGAGATTGATCTGAAGAAAACTCAGAGTGATCTTGACACAACGATGAAAATTATGCATGCCAAAGAAGGGGAAGTCAATAAGTATAAATCAAATTTCCAAATATCTTATGATGAAATCAAAAATCTTAAAGAAAAATTGAAAGGAAACATGTCTTTGATTCAAGTGAAGGATATTTTGTGGAATGAAATCATTGAAGTCATGAAAAAAGTTTGGGAATCCTTGATTATAATGTCAGAGGAAACAAACATAGTTAGGGATTTACAGGAACTAGTTCTGGCTAACAAAAAGAATTTTCTTAAGAGAGCTTTATGGGCAAAGAAATTCATTGATTTTATCAATTCTAAGACAAATTAGGAGCTGGAGGAACATGAAATTAAAGATAGAATATTTTGTGTTCTGGAGATAAATAAGTTGATTGTGAAAAATGATTGCAGGAAGTCAGCGAAGAAAAAATTGATAGAAATCAAATAGGATATAAATAGATTTGATTATGTATTTGATCAAAGGACTAAAGCGGGGCTACCATGATGTTGGGATTTTCAAGGTTAGAATATCACAAGTTGGTAAATTCCCCTAAAACCAACATTGAAATATGGAAAAAGTGCAGAGTATGGATGACTGATTCACCGGGTGACACCTCAGCACCTTAGAACGACACATAAGAAAATCAGGGAAACACAGTGATAGCCAATCAAATCCAGATCTAGCAAATAGATTGATACTTTTAGTTTTATTTATATTTTTGTTAAGAGATCGATATTGTAATGAAGTCTTTAACTGCAATGTAATAGGTAGTTTACATAGTTTTAGGTAGTTTGAGTTGTTACAAGGGGCTCCAACAGTTACAAACTACTTTTGTATGTATTTAAAAAAATGAGGAAGAAAGAGGATGGTTCCGAGCGTTGGACATCTGGATTACTACAAATTTTGTACTTAATTTTTTGAAATATTAATGAAAGAAGATCAAGTTTCCTGCATCTGTTGATGGTAATTTGTCTTTCCAATTTCATTCTGTGTTTGTTATTCTTTGAATGAAGTGAAGTAAAGTAGTTGTTGGTCTCTTTATTGCATCTCTAAGTAAGAGTTAAATAACCTTAATATTCGCTCCTTCACTTCAACTATTTTTCTCCATAAAATTATTCTGAATTTTAAAGTGATAGATTCTTCTTTTCAGCATGTCGTTTTGAATTTCCCATACAATTCTTCCTTTCACTCAGATATCAGTAATTAATGGCATTGTGAAGTCTTTCATTATATCAGATTATTAAGGGTGTTAAAGAATTAATTTCCAAATGAATTAAACAAAGACCATATGATATTAAAAGTTTTGTGACATATATTTTTAAAATGTCTTAATCATTGATTCCTTACCACAGTCAAGGGTTTGTCTCTTAAGATACAAAAAAAGGTATGTCTAATTGTTTTCTGGATTTCAATTTCTACGAACATTGTGTATATGGGAATCTGAATCGGTTGAGTTTTCCTTCTGGGGCTAAGAGGGAAAAAAAGATATTAGAGCTTGTGCACAGTGATGTGTTTGGACCTGTGTCAATTCCATCACTGGGAAAGTCTGTGTACTATGTTTCATTCATAGATGACTTCTCAAAGAATACATGGATATATTTCTTGAGGGATAAATCTAAAGTATTTGAAAGATTTAAATAATTTAACGATATGTTGGAAAACAAAAAAAAGAAGAAGATAAAGGTGTTGAGGATAGATGATGTTGGAGATTTCTGTAAGAAGGAATTTGAAGAATTCTGTAAGAAGTGTCATATAGCATGGTAGAAGACTACTCCAAACACACCTTAGAAAAATGAAGTTGCAAAAAGAATGAATAGAACGCTGATGGAAAAGGCAAGAGGCATGGTTAGTGGTATTGGGTTAGGACAAGAATTTTGGGCAGATGTAGTGGAGACTGCATGTTAACTGGTTAACAGATCACCTTCATCAGCATTGGAGGATAAGACTCCACACGAGATTTGGACTGGTAAGAAACCCTCTCTTTCACATGTGAGGGTATTTGGATGTGATGCATATGTACATGTTCCAAAGGAGAAAAGGATCAAGTTGGATAATAAATCTGAAAGGTGCATCTTTATTGGGTATAAGGATGGTTTAAAAGGTTACAAGCTTTGGAACCCAGAAACAAGGAAGATAGTTTACAGTCAAGATGTGGTGTTTAGAGAGGTGAAAGATGTTGTTAAACATGAAGTCCTACCGAAGGACCCTGAGAAGATAGAGTTTGATCTCAAGGAGGATGAATCAGACTCTACAATAGAAGAATATTCAAAAGAGGAAGATCCACAAACTCCAACTGAGATAAGATCAGTTCGGGAAAGAAGGCAGCCAAAAAGGTATAGTCCATTTTCTTTCTGTTAAAATTTTTCTTTAAATATCACTAATGATGATCCCATAACTGTCAGGGAGGTAGTGGATTCAGAAGATGGAAAACTCTGGAAGGAAGTTGTGGTTGATGAAATGGCATCTTTGCACAAAAATGAGGCATGGGATCTGGTGGAGTTGTCGGCTAGAAGGAAGACCATTGGGAGCAAATGGGTGTTTAAGAAGAAGACGAATGTAGAAGGCAAGGTGGAGAAATAAAAATCTCGGTTGGTAGAAAAAGGTTATTCCCAGGTGTCGGGAATTGATTTTGGTGATATTTTTTCTCCTGTTGCCAAGGTTACTTCTATCAGATTACTTTTATTTGTTGCTGCTGCATTTTATTTTGAGGTAGAACAGATGGATGTGAAGACAACATTTCTTCATGGGGATCTGGAAGAGGATATCTACATGAACCAACCTGAAGGCTTTATGGTGAAGGGTAAGAAATAACTTGTATGTAGGATAAAAAAGTATTTGTATGGGTTAAAACAATAACCAAGGATGTGGTATCAGAAATATGATACCTATATACGGGGACTTGGATTCACCTTAAGAAAAGAGGATCATTGTGTTTATTTTAAATTAATTGGTGTCCATGTTATTTATTTGGTCTTGTATGTGGATGATATGTTGCTGATTGGAAATGACAAAGAAATTATCCAAGACTTGAAGACCCAATTATTATCCAAATTTGACATGAAGGATATTGGTGTTGCAAACTATATTTTGGGCATGGAAATTAAGATATATCGGGCAAAGAGGAAACTCCGAATAAACTAGGAGAAGTATGTTGAGACAATATTGCATAGGTTCAATATGTAGGATAGTAAACCAGTGAAGGTTCCTATTCCTGTAGGTGTAAAGCTATCTGCTGAAAAATGTCCCAAGACACAAGAAGAAGAAGAGGATATGTCTCGTGTTCCATATGAAAATGCAGTGGGTAGCCTGAAGTATGAAATGGCATGTACTAGACTAGACATTGCACATGCAGTGGGAGTATTGATCAGGTTTTTTGTCAAAACTAGGGAAGAAGCATTGGACAACAGTGAAGCAGGTTTTCAGATATTTGTGTGGCACTAGTGATTATGGTTTGTGCTACCAAGGAAGACCAAGATTGGATAGATTTTTGGACATTCATGGTTTTTTTTATGCAGATTGGGCTAGAGATCTGGAGCAAAGAAGATCTACAAGTGGGTATGTGTTTAGCCTATTTGGAGGTGCAGTTAGCTGGATAAGTAAAAGGCAGTTTGTAGTGGCTCTTTCAACTACAGAGGCAGAATACATGGCAGCCACTCATGCAAGAAAGGAATCATTTTGGTTGCAGAGATTGTGTTCAAGTATGGGGTTGGTGCAACGAGCTATAAGGATAGATTGTGATAGCCAAAGTGCAATTTTCTTGGCTAAGAACCCTACTTATAATTAAAAGACAAAGCACATTGATGTTCAATATCACTTTGTGAGAGATATGGTTGAGGATAAAAGGGTGTTTCTTGTAAAGGTGGACACTTTGAAGAATGTTGTTGAAAAATTCTGTGACCACTTAGAAGTTCTCTTGGTGTAGAGAAACAATGGGTGTTGCAGAGATGGAATAATGAGTAACATCTTCTGTGTCCCCCTGCAGAAAGAAAACAACATGTGGGAGAATGTTTGGTATGTGTTATATTATTTCCATGATTAAGTTGCACACATGGGGGGGTCACCGGGGGGGGGGGGGGGATAACCCCCCCCTGTACATTGCACCGAGCGCAGCAGGGGGAGGGTAGCCCCCTGTGTAGGGTCTGGGGTAGCGCCTCGAGAAAAAAAATTGGACCCTATTTTTTGGTGGGCAGACCCGCCCATGGTTTTGTGCATGGTTTTGCACATGGTTTTGCGGCATGATGGTTTTCAGCTCCTGGTATTTTGTAGATCCGGTCAAGGGAACTGCAATTATGTTCTAATCCAAGGTTAATGGATTGGGGTTTATGAATGCTTCAGCATGGATATATATGTGTTGTAACACTAAAAGGAATATAATGGTAAATCAAGCTGGTAGTCCCGATTTGGGATCTAGGGGAAAATATCTGTGTATATCTCTTTTATGTTTTATTCTCTCACTATTGTTTATTTTCTATTTTTAAGTTTCTTTTGTTTTTAATATTCGTTTGCAGATAATTTATGTACAGGGTTAAAACCTACATGATGGTTATGGTCATACAGACAATCATACATGTATTTTAAACTCATGTGTTGAGTATGGGCATGCCTCCCTTAGTAGAGATATCATTATGTAAATGTATTGTAAAATAAAATGATCTCACAGATTGTTCTTGATCCTGACTTTTCACAAGGTAAAGCACTTCAGTCACCAGTCACATTTCCTAAATTTTCTCTTTAGGTGGCAATATGTTATCAGAAATTTTGTCACATATGGTCAGTCGGCCTACAAATTGGATCAGCCAACATCCTTTGACCCCTTGACATCATCATAACACAAATCCCTATGCATGATGCTCCAATATCCTAGATGTTTTTCCTAAAAAAACCTTGTTTCAATCATTTTAAGGACCAACACTCCGTGGCCTCCTATTGGAAAATGTTTACCTACAGGTTTCTCCACTGTGGCCTGTGTTTATCACCTACATGTTTCTCTCATTTACACCTGTGTTGGTTCTATAAATTCAAGAAAAAGAGAGAAATTTCGAACCCCTCCTTTTCTAGACGATTCCAGAATTTGTTACAACCATTTACCTTGAATAAAACATTCAGATCCTATCCTAACCTTATTTGGACTTTCCATCCCTTATCATCTGATCCCATCCTCCCATCAAGAGTGGATCTCATACCTTATATTGGTAATTGGATAAGAAATCCCAACTTACTCCCCTCACCTATATATTTGTGGCCATACACAAGCTAGCAGTTGGCTTTTGAGATAGAATTCGACCTTTATGTTATTTTTGTAGAGAGGTAACTTTCCATGCAATAGGGTAATTAGAGGTGCACTTTGTGACAAAGAAGAAGCAAGTAAGCCTAGAGGAGCTCTTCCACAAGATCAAAATATATTTATGGTTGTAACTCATTCCATTTATATTAATGCAAATATTTATTTGTTTCCTTACATGTGATGTTATGATTTCATGTATTTCAATGCAATGTTGATCCATTGCATGAAGTCTTTAGATGATACTACATAGATTCCATATATCGTTGGCTTGTGTTGTTTGATTGTGCAGGTTTTAATTTTGGTAACCAAAGCTAGAATTGGAGCATTCAGGCCAAGATAGGAGAAAATCATGCATCTGATTAGAGGTGGGCTTTGATCCATCATCCATTTAATTTAAGGAAAAAAAATCTACTTTGTCCTTCTGTTGTTCTAGACTTAGCGACATTGTCTAAGGAAGACACTTATGTCTGTAGCCGTAGATTCATATAACACCCTTCACTCTCTTCCTATTGAGTTTTTATAATGTGTCTTGTTGATGAATCCAACTTTGGTTAGGTTTGAAGCCAATTAGATATATATCGATTAAGTTCCCTTTTACATAAAAATATGATTTTATGACTTATACATCCAAACTTAGACTATGAAATTACATAAGATTTGGATCAAATGTTCATCAAATTTCCTTTCATAAAGAAACATTTAAAAGGAACAAATGATGTAGCTAAATTTCCCTTCTAGCCATAATACATTTTTCCTTGCATACTAATGAATGATTTTACATTACAATAAAGTAAGTTGTCAAAAGGAACAAATGATGTAACTAAATTCCCTTCTAGCCATACTACATTTTCCCATGCATACTAAAAAATGATTTTACATCACAAACTATTGCCATGCAAGATTAAAAATCATGGGTGAGAGATAATAATTCATAAAACAAGAATATCATCCTCCACCTTTGAAATCATAGAATTATGCACATATTTGGAACATTTTCATATTTTTAACATCTTTGTTTAATCCTTGTCTTAAAATATTCCATATTCACCTATTATTTGTTTAACCTTCTATTTTTTATATTCACCTATCTCTAGTGAAACCATATAAATTAAATGGTTGGTAAATGTCGATAATGATAAAATAAATTAATATACAAGTTAAATATATATATACATTTAAAAAAAACCAATATTTTTAACCATGGAGATTCACCCCAACTTTATCATGAAATATGACAATATATAAGTAGAATTTGTTACCAATACCATGACTTATCAATACCACATTCCCAAAATCATAACCTCATTTCATATGACATGGGGAGGCCGGGTTGAGGATGGGAGCCACCTTTGGGGGAATTAAACTATCCCAAGGGGAAACCAAACTTGATAAAGCTTCACAAAATATTGATGATAACATCCCATTGGTGGGAAGATCATTCTTCCACCCAACATTAGTGCTGGCCCCAACCTAGAATTAGCCTAGCTTGGAAAAAAAAACAAATTTACAAACATTAAGGGCTTATAGAAAATTTTCACCACAGAGTAAGAGTAAGCTATTCTTCAACACGCCGTTCATACCTTCACAAGAGGCACTTACACTTAAAAGATAAAAGATTCCAAAGATTCAATTGCCATTTTCAGTCGCTCATTCACTTGGTGCAGGCATTGTTGGATTTCCCTAGACTGAATGTGCACCATCACTATTAAGTTTGTTGGGAATAGTAATAGGGGGTGAATCAATATTTATTTCAATTTGTATACAATGAAATTTAATATTTTATCACAAGTTACACCAGAACACAAGAAGTAGAATAAGAAAATAATTTTATTAATAAGGATAACAAGGATTTCAATCCTCTTTCACAACAATTTAGGCTCCAAACTATACAACAAAATAATAACTTCATCAAGGCTTCGACCTTGAAAGAGGAATTCAATCCTAAAATATAAATTCAAGCTTCAAAATAGTATCTCTCAAGGCTCCAACCATGAATGAGCACTTCAATCCTCACGATGAATCTAGGATCTAAGATGGTATCTTACAAGGCTCTAACATTGAACCAAAATTCAGCAAGGCTTCAACCTTCAATTGCTTCAAATAATTCAAACACTACTTTAGAATATCATCAAAATAAATTCAACTCTATTACAATAAACTTCTTCACAAGTAGCTCCAAATATGCTGAAACAAAAATCTTCAAAAACTACTCCAAATAACATCAAGTGTCCCACAAAAAAGGAGGCTTCAAAGAAATTAAAATTATGATACAAAAAATAATCAGTTTTTTCTCAACCTGGTATAAACGTTTCTCCAAATCTAGCTCATATATTTATAAAAATGTACTCATAAACTAATCCAATTATTCTCTATAAAGTCTCTAGAGAGCTTGCTCCAAATGTCTCAAATTCTATTTTAACATCGACTACTCTAATGGTTCCAAAAACAATTCAAGGTAACTGATTTGAAGACTACTCTAAATTAAGATCCATGGTTGCTTTGAATAGAGTTATAAGGGCCAATAATATAGATTTGAAAGGGCTGAGAGTTGTAGGAGACCAAGTTTACAAAGTTGCAGGGGCCAAGATTTGCAGGAGGACAAGTCTGATATAGGACTAAAAGAAGGTTGAATTTGTAGAGAGGTTGAAATCCCTTCAATGACAAGTCAAAATTACACTCTTAAAAGAATTGTGATTAGTGTTATAAGGTGACCAAGTTTAGGTTCAATAAAGGACTCCATAAGTTGATTAGAACATCACCCAAAGCCATATCCCAAGAGCCATAAAAACTAGAAATCAAATTCCAGTAATATATTTTTTAATGAGCTACAAGTTTCATGAGATATGAACCTAAAATTATCCTTGTTACAGGCCCAAATTTCTTGTCTTTTTCTTGGACGAGTTGGAGGTCGAATGGAGGAGAAGAGTTGTATATTATACTAATTCGATCATACTTGAACAAACACGTTTGTTGGAGAGGGTGAAAATTTGATATTTATGTAGGTTGACCTAATAGAGATAAAAAAAATAGGTGTTTTCCATCTTGTAAATTCAAATTATATTCAATAAGGAGGTGTTAGGAGGAAAGTAAATACTTGTTTCAAAAGGCTTAAAGTTCTCTTTAAGCTTACACTATTTTTATGTTCATTTGAACAACCTTTAACATCAATAACAATTAATTTCTCCAACAATATCCCCTTTGTTATTGACGACAATTGAATCTCCACATATGCTACTCCCCTTATCATTATGTTGTCCCCCCTATCATAATGTTTCTCCCATTTTCATATTCTCCCTCTTTGACATTAATAGCAAAGGGATGCCTCAATGAGATGCAACATAGATGATCCTCTTCTTTTGTCAAATATATTCAAATTCTTCTTGAGGTAGAGGTTTTGTGAATATTTTTGCAATATGTTACTTAGTGTTGACATATTCCATTTTTATTTTTTTCTATGCAACTTGTTCTCGGAGAATGTGGTACTTGATTGGGATATGTTTTACTTTTGAAAGCATGATTGGATTCCTTTGAGAGGCTGATTGCATTGGTGTTGTCACAATATATGGTGATAGGTTGATTTTTTTTTTATTTTAACATTCTTTAATGCTTCCTTCATCCATAGGATATTTGTACAACAATATTCCACTACTGTATACTCGGCTTTAGTTGTGGAGAGAGATATTCATGATTTTTTTTTTTTTTCTTAGCCAAGATACAAGGTAGTGTCCTAGGAAGATTTCATTTCCGTTGGTGCTCTTTCTATCATCAATTCGTGTTTCCCAATATGCATCGATATATGTTGTCAAGGTAAGGTTTTTACTTAGTAGGGTACCATAGTCCAATATCAAGAGCCCCCCTCAGATATCTAAATATTGCATGTGTGATCCCTTAGGGGCTTACTGAAATCATGCAACCATTCCTATTGTTTGCATGATGCTCAGTCATGAAGCTCTCTGATATAGAATCCCTCTAATCATTTATATATAGACAGTTTCATCCATTGTAGGAGATTCATAGTCCTTACTCAGCTTGCAACTTGTAATCATAGGTGTGCTTACAACATCAAATTCTTCATCCCAAATCGCTTAAGAATCTCCTCAAGGTAATTTTTTTTTGTTATGAAAATTCCAAAATTATTTGAGTTACTTGAAGTCCAAGAAAGAAAGACAATTCTCCAATCATTGACATTTCAAATTTCTTTTACATTCATTGGGAAAATATGTGACTCATCTCATCATTATTGCTACCAAATATGAGATCATCCATGTATAATAGTCTGATTAGTAGATTGTCTTTGTGCATATTCATGTAAAGGTTTCCTCTACAACTCCTCTTTGGATTCCCTATTGTTGAATATATTGATTAAGTCTAGAATACCATGTTGTTGCAACTTGATTTAATCCATACAAATCCTTCTTCAATTTGCAAAAAAAGTATTTATTTTCTAACAAGTTAAACCCTTCCAATTGTTCCATATATACTTCTTCTTTCAGATCTCCATATAGGAAAGATGACTTCACATCCATCTTGTATATTTTGAAACCTTTTGAATAGGAAAATGCTAAAAACATCATTATAACCTCTAGTCTGGAAATTGGAGTGAAAGTTTCTTCAAAGTCAATTCCTTCAATTTGAGTATATCCCTTTCACACCAATCTTGTCTTGTTTATGATGATTTGTCTGATTATTCACTCTTTTTTTTCTTAAACACCCATTTGGTTCCTATAAAGTTCTTATCCTTTGGACAAGGTACTAGTTTCCATGTTTCATTATTTTCAATTTGGTTCATTTCTTCTTCCATTTCTTTTATCCAGAGTTGATCCTTACTTGAGTGAAATTATTTGGTTTTGTTCTCGATAGCAAGAAAATATCATTCCTTTTTCGTATATTTGTCATATTTCTTTGAGTTTATATTCCACCATCCATATCTCCAATGATTCATTATTTTGGATGATATTTTTGTACAAACTTTAAATTTGATGGAGTTTGAGATGGTTCCTCCTTTTTATTCTTTGACTCCTTTTCTTATTTTGCAACACCTTCCTCTAGATCTACATGGATAGGGTCTTCTTCATTGGTTTCAACAACTTCATTTTCAATAAGATGCTCATCAATATTTACATCAATTCTTTCAACTATATTCCACAAATTATTGTTGTAGTATTTGTAGGCCTTGCTTCTTAATGAGTATCTAAGGAAAATTCTCCACCTCTATCCACTCTTAAGCATTTGATCTTCAACTCACTTTAATTTTCAACTGTTGCTTTGAAATTTTTAAAACAATCTAGTGTTTATGACTTATATATGATGAAAAATACCTACATCATTCTAATATAATCATCTATAAATAGAATAAATTACCTTTCTCCTCAGAGAGATGGAGTTCTGGTTGGACCACACCAATATGCATGAATGGTTTATAGAGGCTTTGATGTTGAACATTCCTTTGTTTTGAAGCTTTTCCAAGTTTGCTTTCCATGCTGAAATGGTGCACAAATATCATTTTACGGCTTTGAGATTATGGGGATGTATCTTAAAGCTTGAGTTTTGCTAATATTCACAATTTTTTCAGATCTTAGGTGTTCCAAACGCTTGTGCCATAGATTTCTTTCATTTTCTTGACTTAGGTAACACTTCTCTTCTTGAATTTCATTGAAAATGTATATATTATCTTCTATCCGTACTCCTCTTCCTACAATTTTCCTGAATATGATATCCTTGTCTCACAATTCTTAGAATGAAAGATGATATCATGTCCTTGATTGCTGATTTGGTTGATACTGAGAATATTGTGTTTGATTCCTTTAAAATATAGTGCAATTTGTGCTTTCCTGTTGCCATTAATGAGACTCATTGTGCCTTTACCAACAATTTAACAGATCTATTTTCTCCAAAGGTCACATTTCCATCCTTTTCTTTGCTTATTGAGATGATTTTTTTCTGGTCACCTGGCATGTGCCTAGAACATCTACTACCCACAAACCATTGATGAGGTAAATTCTCCAAAATTTATCTCTTTGCTCTAGAGGACAAATTTGTATTGTATGACCTATATTATTGCACTTGTAATATTCTAGGCTACACTTTGAAAGAGGAGCAAAGGAGTTATAAGTCTTGATTTGGTCTTGTTTATTAATATCAATAGTCTTATTTTGGTAATTAGACCTTCACATCTTGCAATGCTTTTCTTGATGACCAAAATTTTTGCAAAAGAAACAATGGCCAAGAAAAAGAGCTTGACACATGTTAGGATAAACTTGTCTTAATGAGAGATTCCTTTCAGGAAGACACTGCTTCTCATTCCTTGGATGAACTTTGTTTCCGATAAGGCGAGAACTATAAAATATTTTAAGGACGTCAACAAAACCTCTAGGCTCTTCTTCATGATGATCATCGATTTTCTTCTTTGAATTAGAAAATTCATCTATATAGCCAAGTCCAAATTTGCATGTAGTGGGATTTGAGAGCTAAGAATGACATCGAAGGTATGGGAACTCTTTAAATTATTGTTCTCTTTGTCCAAATCTCCTTTTAATGATACAACTTCAATTTCCAATTTTTCACAAGTCTCTTCAATTTCCTTCAACATACCGTTCAACACTTCTTATATTTATTTAGCCTCTTTCTTTCCATTTTTGAGAGAGATGATTTCTTGAGATATTTTTCCATTATTTTTCCCAAGTCTTGCATTTTATTCTATGGCACTAATCAATACTTCTTCCACAACTCCTTCAACTTCTTCGAGACTTTCTTCTTTTTTATGAATTATCTGTTTCATTTGTGAACACCATGAAAAATACTTCACTACTTCCACCATATTCTTCTTCTTCAAAATAATCACTACCTTGTTTGGAAAAGAAAGTATTTCTGCTTAAGCCTTTCCTCTTGAAGGTTTTTCTTTTGGGTTCATATTCATCATCACTATCATCTTTACAAGGGAACTTTGGTACATAATTTCCTATTTTTCCACATCTAAAGAAAATGATAGGTGACTTACCTATGAGTTTGGATCCTTTCTTTAGCTTCTTGAAAAATTGTGCCATTTCAGTATTAGAATCATCATTGTTGCAATCACAATTCTTTCCCTTTATTGATGTCTTGGATTCCTTGAATGCAACTTCTTTATGAGTTGAATTTCCTGACGTCATGTTGTATGTTGTGATAATTCCATGAAGCTCATCCATTGATAGAGAATCCAAACTTTTAGTTCTTCTAGGACACAAACCTTGGTATCAAATCGATTTGGAAGAGATCACAAGACCTTTTGGACAATCATATTTTATTTGGCTTCTTCACCTAGTCCTTTGAGGTAGTTTACTACCTCATCTACTGAGAGAAAATAAGTAGCAATATCTTCTTCATCATTCATCTTGAGATTTTCAAACAACCTTCTATATGTTTAAATATTTTCCTCTTTGACCTTGTAATCTCCTTCATAAATATGGATGAGATTGTCCCTTGTATATTTAAGACTATTTTAATACTCGTAACTCTGGTGAATTCCGAATATAACAAATCACTTTATATAGAAATCAAATTCTTAGCATTTTCCACATATGCTTTCTTCCCATCCGGATCTGTTGGAAGAGGAAAAGGGATTTTGTATCCATTTGTGACAAATTGTCAAACTTCAACTTCAAGATACATTAAGTAGTACTCCATTCTGACCATCAAGAAGGAAAAAATTGTTCCATCACATTGGGGGACCTTTGCATCTTTACTAGCCATTGTAATTCAAAAATTCTTCTTCGAGTTATTAAGGAGATCTTGAAAAACTAAATTTGATACCAATTGTTGGAAATACTGAGAGGGGGGTGAACCAATATTTCTTTCAATTGTTATATTATACCAATTAAGATTTTATCACAAGTTACACCAAAACATAAAAAGAGAAAAATAAATATTTTTATTAATAAAGATAGTGAGGACTCCAATCCTCTTTTATAACAATTCAAGCTCCAACTTGTGCAAAAAAATTCTAATTTCATCAAAACTCCAACCTTGAATGAAGAATCCAATCCTCAAATATAAATTCCGGCTTCAAATGTATCTCTCCCAAGGCTATAACCTTGAATGAGGACTCCATTCCTCACTATGAATCCATGATTCAACCTTGAACCAAACTTCAACAAAGATCCAACCTTCAACTACTTGAAATACTTCAAACAATGCTTTAAAATATCATGCAAATAACATTTAACTCTGCTACAATAAACTTCTTCACATATTGCTCCAAAGACGTTGCTACAAAAAATTTCAAAAATTGCTCCCAAGAACATCAAATTTATGGAAAAAAGGGAGGCTTCACAGCACTTCAAAGTTTGATGCAAAAATTGATCTAAGTCTGATCTCAACCTAGTCTAAACTTTGCTCCAAATCCAACTCATAGACTAATCAAAATGTGCTCATAAACTGATCCAATTATGCTCTATAACGTCTCCACAGAGCTTTCTCCAAAAGTCTCAGAGTTTGTTTTAACAAGGCTGATCCAATGGTTGCAAAAACACTTCAAGGTAACTGCTTCAAGACTACTCTAAGGTCAGCCCCGGGTGTGTTTTTAAATACAAAATGCGCGTTTCCTGATCCTCGAGCCGAAGTCGTCCTCCTCCCCAAAAATACTCTCGGAACCCTGTAAAACCATATGGGAAAAATCAATGGCACTCCTGTTACAGATTTCTTCGACGAGGGCTATGACACTCTCTGTTACAGCGATTGCACTAGAAATTGTGCTGACCCATATGGATATCAACAGTTGTTTCTTCGTTTGCCCTACCATAGGGAAGTTTGTCTCTATCGCTAGTAGCAACAACTTTTATGGCTATTGTTGTTTGAGGTGAAAGGCAGACAGGCTGATTGAAATGGAGCAACTCAACCGTGAGAAAATATGATTACATCTAAAAACAAGCAAGAACTACACCTATTCCAACAAATTGAAGCTCATCAAAAACTTTCTCAAATATACCTTGAGTACCGATTTGCTGTAGCATCATGGTATTCTCATCCGGATAATTGGTGAGCATAGGAACATGGATCTTTCTTGTTTTTCTCAACTGAAGAAATTGTGCCTCTTTCTTGTTTTTCTCAACTGAAGAAATTGTGCTTGAGCAGTTCTCAAATGTACATAGTCTTGACTGGATTGGACTAGTACATACGCTGTGGGGACCAAATTCTCCACCAACCAATTGGACAAGGACCAAATTCTCCAACTAACAATTTCTTGCTTTTCTCAACTGAAGAAATTGTCTCTTTCTTGTTTTTCTGAACTGAAGAAATTGTGCCTGAGCAGTTCTCAAATGTACATAGTCTTGACTGGATTGGCCTACAAAAGCTGTGGGGACCAAATTCTCCACCTAACAATTGAACAATGGTTCATGTTCTAAGTGATGAATCTCTTTTTACAACTGGTGTTAGCATATCTGAAGTTTGCAGAATAAATATATTAAATTGCAAGAAACTATACGAAAAAACTATGCAATAGACTGGATTAGACCACAAGAACTGTGAAGACCAAATTCCCCACCGAACAATTAAACAGCACCCATGGACTAAATTCTGAATCTCCTTTTGCAGCCGGTGAAAGCATATCTGAAGTTTGCAGGATGGATATATTAAATTGCAAGAAGTTATGCAGTAGACTAGATGCTGTGGAAAGTTAAGAAGGCTGGTTATCTCACATATTTTCACCAATTGAACGCCTC
Organism: Pinus albicaulis; assembly: GCA_034641835.2. Taxonomy (NCBI): domain Eukaryota; kingdom Viridiplantae; phylum Streptophyta; class Pinopsida; order Pinales; family Pinaceae; genus Pinus; species Pinus albicaulis. Next base: position 318,119 of record MU968416.1, read on the forward strand.
TATATTTGAGATACGCAGGGACTTCTGATAGATGCGATTTTTCTCATTTTGGGGTTTCCCTATATTCTGCGGACAGAGCAGCCTATGAGCATAACTTATTGAAATTTAATGTACCCAAAGGATGGGGTCTGCCCCCATGAAGCAACGTCGTGTTTCTCCTAGGTATAATCTGTAGTTCATAGTAATACTGTCCGCTGAGATCTACTGCTCCGAGCTTCGATATCTACTTTCCCTTATTTGAGAAATTATGGCGTTGTGCATTTCCGCCATTTTGCGATATTTTGGTGTGGGAGGATGCATGATTTATAGGGACCAAGAAAACGACCAGACGAATTGCTGCGTTCTTTCGAACGGTGGTGCGTGGCCAACACGATTCGAACAAGACGCGTTTCACCCAACAAACACATTCCCGCGGAAGCAGTCACTTGCTCATCCGAGGTTGGGCGGTTCCGGAACGCTGTTTTGTTTAGATTATTGGATAACCAATGAAGTTGCTCCCCTTCCTACCTGTTTCTGCAGTTGCTGATTTTCGCTTACTGATTGTGTGGCGGTCACATGCGTTGATAATCCATTACAGGATTTTCTGAATAAGACAATGAGACTCATTTTCGAACGTACGTGAAGGACACTTTCGTAACAGATATCAGTATCAATAAAGATATTTTTGACTTTGCCATACATATACCATCAATGTAAAAATGTATAATTTTTGCTATTAGGGTTGGAATTTCTAAACAGATTTACTAGAGGTTTTCGCACTTTACACCTAGTTTCACAAATTTTTTAACCGTATTTAATGAGCCAATTTTTTGAATAAGACAACTAGATTTATTTTCGAACTTACTTGAAAAATACTTTAGTAACATAGGGAAGGGACCCCATTACTTGGGCGCCCTCCATCCCACACTGGCAAACCACGTGGTCAAAGTCGAGAAGACAGTATGACACGTGCTGACTGGATGGAGCCCGGGAAGACGGTACGACACGTGCTGAATGGATGGAGCCACCTGTTGTGGTTGGTGGGGTTATTAAATTGTTGTTTAGGGTTTACTCCGCCGTGTTTTGCACCATGGATCTACATCCCTGTGCATTCTTGTCCGGGCCCGGTGTGTGAGCAGTGAGCTCCGCTGGTAGCTGGTTTGTGAGGCGCCAGTGCTTGTTCACCTGGTCCGCTTATGTGAACCTGTTCGTTTGGTTATGAAGTTTGCTTGCGGTCTGGAACTGTTCTTGGTTGCGTGGCTTTGTGAACCTGTTCATTTGGTTATGTAGTTTTCTTGTGGTCTTCAATTGTTCTTCGTTGCGTAACATTGTGAGATTGTTCGTCGGCATTGTGAGACTATTCGTTGACATTGTGAGACTATTCGTCTGGTGTTTTCGCTTGCAGGAGTTCTTAAACGGTTCAGGGTTCAGGAGTTCTTAAACAAGCAGCTTGAATGTTGTTTTCGAAAGAGCCAGTGGGAGTCTCAAGCTAGTTCGGTGGTCGACATGGATATTTCAAGGTCCATTCAGGTAATTGTTCAATTACTTTATGTTTCTTTTCATTTTTTTTGTATTTTTGTGGTGGGCTTTTGCTATTTTGTGTTTTTTGCAGTGTTTGTTGCAGGTAATGGCGAGGTTTAGGGCGACTGGCATTTGCGACTCTGCAACTGGCTTCTGTGCCTCCTTGGTAGGAATTATATTCCTACCAGCCAGCTTCTGTGTTTTTAACACTTAAATTATGTGTTTTTTAACACTTAAAGTCGTCGTAGAAATATTTGCCTCTCTGGTTGCAGTTGTGTTTTTCAACACTAGAATTTCTTGTTGGGATATTTGGCTCTGGTTAACTCTGGTTGCGGTTTGAAAGTGATAATGTTGTTTTATATAATGTTTTTTTATGTCTTTGCAAGACTGATACTATTGTTCTGCTATGTTGCATAATGTAATATGTAATATGTTGTGTAAAGGGTTTGAATGTAAATAGTTTTTTCGCTCCTCTTTCATCACATTCTGAGAGTTGTAGACTGTTGGTTGTTGGTTGTTGGCTGTTGTATTAAATGTTGGTTGTTGTATTGAAAAATATGTAATATGTTATGTAAAGGGTTTGAATAATATGATGTGCAATGGGTTTGAATGTATTTAGTCTTTTCGCTCATCTTTCAACAGATTCTGAGAGTTGTAGAATGTTGGTTGTTGGCAATTGTATTAGCTGATGGTTGTTGGTTGTTGTACTGAGACTCGAGAGGGATGATTGATCCTGGTATTAAACCTTGATTTGAGGGATGATTGATTCTAGTATTAAACCCCGATTTGAATCTTCAGTAGAATATGAGGGTTTACAAATGAGGGTAATTTACAAAGTTGACAAGGTTATGAAAATGACTAATCTCTAAACAAGACCATGTGATCAATGATCTCATCCAAAATAAGATGAAACTGGTTATGGGAAGATTACATGCTTTATCCAATTTGCAAATGGTCTTCTGTACATCATATGCATTCTTTAGTGCTTTTCCTTTATGTTGTGCTTCGGGCCTACAAAATATATACTAGCAAATTTTCCCCATCAAGTGATGTACTTAGGCCATCGACTTATGTGGTTTTATCGACAACTTACTCCTTGCACCATATAATTTGTTAGTGTTATCTTTTACTTGTTCAAGTAACTTTATTTATTGTTTTTCTAGTAAAATTTTAAGGTATTACAATCACCCGAAAGTGTTTCTGCTTAAGATTCAATTTTAGTTGTTACCTTCATAAAATCATGATCCCTAAGAGGGAAAAATATAATTTACCTTTCTCATATTTTCTGAAATAATTATTAGCTTGAGATTTATTTATTTTTGAAGTTAAAGCATCTCTTTTTGCAATGGCAACTTCAAACTTGGGGGCTCTACAATTCTCTACACAAGAATGACATCTTTAATTACCAACTCAACCTATAATCCCTTGATCTTATTGTCATTAGCTTTGAGTAGTGCAACCACCATTTTAGCCTTTTCGGGTTTTGTTGCTAAATGTAAAATATCATTCTCTAGCTCATGGATTTTATTTAACTTAGCTTTATTGATAACCTTTTCAAGTCACAAATATTTAAACAACTTGTTGACTCATTATCTGAAGCTTTCAAACCTCCACAATTGCATTGTTGTAATCACTATATATTACATTTTCCACTTTGTTTATGGAATTCAACCTTATCCAAGGCATGGAATTGATTTAAGTCAACTTTAAGAATAGAAGTATCATAATCATGTGGTTCCATGTCCTTCTCATATTTGTTTACATAGGTTGTAAGGTAGCCACTCTAAATTGGTTTCCTTCATATTCTACCACTATTAAAAGTTTGAGTAGCTATTCCATTTGGAAAAGAGAGTGGATTATTCTCTTTCTTGAACTACTTATACCTCTCTTCAGTGGTAGACATATTGGAGAATACATTAAAGGAGTTTGTAGGATGAACAATACTAGACATGGGAGCAGTAATATCCATATTAATCTGAAGAAAATTCTAGATAGGGAACCTCAATAGGAATTGACTCCATGTGTGTCTCAAGTAAGAAGACATGGCCATCACAGATTGGTAATTTACATTCAGGAACGATTGTTGTTCTATTTACAACAATCTATATTCAACTATTTGCATGTTATCATCATTATTTTGCATGCAATTTTAAAGCTTTGTAATTTTGAATGAGTTTTGTGCAGAGATCATTGTTGTCATGTTGCATATGGCTAAGCGAGAGAGTTGTTGTGAGCATATTTGTTTTTCGTGAGAGTGAATGTTGTCTTGACTGTTGGCTGTTATATTGAGACTCGAGAGGGATGATTGATTCTGAGAATTGTGTTGTAGAGATGATGATATTGCGATTTGTACTAGCTGAGTTTATTGTAGGGTTATATATTGGCATTTTGTATGCTGACATTATTTTTTTTGCAAAGAAGTTATGGAAAAGTGTCACATGTAGCAGAGATATATATACACACTCTGCATTTTATATTGAAGCTTTGTAATTTTGAGGTAGTTTTTTGCAGAGATCATCGTTGTCATGTTGCATATGGATGAGCAAGAGAGTTGTTGTGAGCATATTTGTTTTTTGTGTGAGTGAATGTTGTCTTGACTCTTGGTTGTTGTATTGGCTGTTGGTTGTGGTATTGAGAATCAAGAGGGATGATTGATTCTAAGAGTTATGTTGTAGAGATGATGATATTGTGATTTGTATTAACTGAGTTTATTGTAGGGTTGTGTATTGACATTTTGTATGCTGGCTTTAATTTTTTTGCAAAGAAGTTATGGAAAAATGTCACATGTAGCAGAGGGATATATACATACTCTGCCTTTTATATTGAAGCTTTGTAATTTTCAGTCAGTTTTGTGCAGAGATCATTGTTGGCATGTTGCATATGGTTGAGCGAGAGAGTTGTTGGGAGCGTATTTGTTTTTTGTGTGAATGAATTTTGTATTGAATGTTGTATCTTGTATTAAGACTCGAGAGGGATGATTGATTCTGAGAGTTATGTTGTAGAGACGATGATATTGTGATTTGTATCAACTGAGTTTATTGTAGGATTATGTATTGTCATTTTGTATGCTATCATTATTTGTTTTGCAAAGAAGTTATGGCAAAGTGTCACATGTATCATATATCTATATACACACTCTGCATTTTATATTGAAGCTTTGTAATTTTGAGTGAGTTTTGTGCAGACATCATTGTTGCCATGTTGCATATAGCTGAGGGAGAGAGTTGTCGTGAACATATTGTTGTATGTGTGAGTGAGTGTTGTCTTGACTCTTAGCTGTTGTATTGAGACTCGAGAGGGATGATTGATTCTGAGAGTTGTATTGTAGAGATGATGATATTGTGATATGTTTTAATTGTGTAACTTTATGTGTGCAAGAAAAACTAATAGCATACAGTACCAAATAACTAACAATACTAACAACATTATAATATACTATACATGTTCCTTCTAAGATAGATGTTAATATTCATATGAATTAAGTTGTATAAAGAGGTATGCTTTGCTGCATGTTGTGTGTGGATATATATGTGAGATATGGTTTGCAAAGTATGATGAAAACATTTGAATTATACCTAGTGTAGTAGAGGAAATCTTGGATCTATTAAGATAAAAAAAGTCCAAACATATAGAAATTTAAAAAATGTTCATAAACTAACAGAACTAACAGTATACAGTATCAAAAAGCTAACATAACTAACAACATTCTCATGTCATTCTGTCAGAATGTTCCATTATAGTAGACTATAGATGTTCCTTCTAAATCGATTTTGGTTACAATGCCGCATATAGTATGGAATAAATCAACCTTCACGTGACAAGAAAAATATAAAGTCCATCCAAAATCCACATCATAATGTGGTTAAAACCAAAAAAATATAACACCCCTATTCTTTATGGCCTTGAGAATCTTTAGTGCCAAACCCTAAGTTGCCTGATTGAGCCAAGTAGGTTGGCCTTCCTAAGAAGGGTTGATTAGGTTGTGGTTGATTGCTGCCATATAATTAAGACCAATTTGTCCCTTCCAACCATGGATGGATTGAGTAACCATACCTCACACTTGCGCTAAGTGGAGTTGTGTGATGAGCATACATTGAATTTACACCTCATGTGGTAGGAATAAGGAAAGTGGGTAAACCACCATTTTGATAGTGAGGCACTTTAATGTTTATGAGGTCTTGGAATAATGGTGTATTATTTGCAATATTTTCCAATGCATTGGACATTTCCCTGGTTTCATCAACTTTCTTGCATTTATGTCAACCATATCAGTCATCCCTTGTTCCTTTTCAAAAATTTGTTTATCCTTTATTGCTTCCTTTTCCTTCTCTTACCTTGCTCTCTCTCTTTCCAGCATTTCATTTGCTCGACATTGTGTTGCAACAATCCTTGCTGCCTTCTTCTCCTTGGCTAGATCCTTCTTTTTTTGTTTTAATTCCTGAATTTCAACTCTTCTTTTTCAGACTCAACTAAGAGTTTTATATAGTCTTCTGAGGTGAGTAACTCAGAACTTTGGCTCAAACGAAGATTACTGGGTGTTCCTTGCTTCTTTTTTATTGACACTCTTTGTACTAGTAGCTTTAGGAACCGCCCAAGTAACTTCTCCAACCCCCCCACCTGCATGTCATTTCTTGGCACTTGCCTTTCAGTATCCATGAAAATTGATTGAACTATATTTTTATCTTCATCTGACACCTCATTATGTGCTTATTCTTCTTCCATTGATCTATTGTCCAAAAAAAATGAACAATTTCACTGTGCATGTTCATGCTTTCTTCATTGGTTCTTGAGACACTGTGTATCATGGCTTCTGCCAGTCCTGATGGTGGGTTTACTTGGCTTGGCAATGTCAATTGGTCATTTTCAATTTCATTAAAAATATCAACAATTTCATTTTCAACTATATCTGCATTGTCAAGTACATGTTCAACAATGTCATTAACAATATCAACAACAAAAGTTCCATGTGCTTGAGTTGATAGAAAAACCTCCATGTTGCTATCAATTTTTTCATGAATATATTGTGTTTCACATACATGCTGATCATTATTAGCATATAATTGTCCTTGAGAGAGGGAAATTATATTACCAACTGAAACCAAATCAACATGTTCAGCTACTTCTTCTTTCACTTCTACATCTGTTTGGACATGCCCTTCTTCCTAACCATCCCCATGAAACACTTGGCTACAACCAGTATCATGCATAGGAGAATCATAATTCAATGGCCAGATTCCTGTCCTCCTAAAGCCATCCTTGATATTTGATGGTGTTAGAGCCTTTTTAAAAGCTTTACTTGCAAGCTCTACTAGCTCGAACCTTTTCCCCTCAACCCATGGATTCTTTGCCATCCGTGCAACACACTCTGACCTGAAATAGTACTTGAAAGGGCCAAACACACTAGCATCAAGGGATTGCAATCTGTGAGTGGTATGAGTGGGAAATGTTAAAAGGTCAATGCATAAATTGTTTGCTCCCTCATTGATGTGGCTTCCATGGCCATCTAATATCAATAGGTGTCTGTTATTAGGTGAGACACCACCTAGCACAGATGCATAAAAGTGGAAAAGTCAATTTAAAAAAAATTCTTTATTCATCCATGCATGGGGATGTGCATCCATGCATGCACCTAGTTCACAGTTTTTTTCAACTAATTTTTACCTTTGAATAGATAAAATCTTGGGATTGAAGCACCAATTGCATTGACACAACATAAAATGGTTATCCACTCCCTGATCTTAGGAAAAATATTTGGCACATTTCGGCTCCCTATATTGGCAATTACCTGCATGCCACAATTAATTCCCGGCTATAAACCTATTTCATAATAGTACTTTGTTCACATGCATGACATGTTCCTCTCTTGATTTGCTAAATATCAAAATATCATCTAATTTAACAATGAAAAAATCATCGAGAAATGGTCTCAATACATCATTCATAACTGTCATGAATATAGCTAGAGCATTGGTAACACCAAAAGGCATAACAAGCCACTCAAACAATCCTTGTATAGTTTTAAATGAGGTTTTCCAAATGTCCCCTTCAACTATTCTAACTTGATGATAACCACTTCGTAAGTCTAACTTAGTGAAATGTTTTGCATACCTCAATTGATTAATCAAATAATCAATTCTTGGGAGTGGATAGCGATTATTTACCGTGATTTTATTCTGTGCACAAAAATCCACACACATGTGCCAAGTCCCATCCTTATTTGGCACCAAGACAATTGGTAAACCACATGGAAAAGTAGATGGGCATATGATACCTTTTTTCAGCAATTCTTGAATTTTCTTCTTGATTTCCATGCTCTCCATTATTGACATGCGATATATGCCAATGTTTGGAAGTGGAACATCTTGCTGCAGCTATATCTCATGCTGAATTTCCCTCTTGGGAGGTAACCCATTTGGCTCCTAAAACATCTCGCCATGCTGACTTACCACATCAAACAAATCATATTTTAATTTTTCATCACAACCTTCAAAAGATTCATATTCCATATCGTTCTTTTTCTTGATCATGAGAAGCACAAAAATTTTGCTTGCATTTACTAGTCTCTTCATCTGTCGTGAATTAACCAAAGAAATATTCAACTTTTTGCAATGAGCTCTCACAATATACTTCACCCCATCCTTGAGAAAATGGTATTTTCTCATGGCGATAAAATAACGTTTTCCTGTCATACAAATATGGGCTTCCCAAGATAACTCCTAAAATGTCAAGTGAAACCACATCTAACTCAACTTCATCAACAAAATTTGCAGTAATGGCAAACCTGAATATACATTTCCTTGTAACCTGTAAATTTGCATTATTGACTATCCAACCCAAAGGATATGGCTTATGATGAGGTACAGTTTCAAGGTCAAGCTTTTTGACCAAGTATTTTGAGATTGAATTCACTTGTGACCCACTATCAAATAATGCATCAATGTTTGTATGGTTTGAGAGCACCCTTACATGGAACAACTCTATCCGTGTTTCTTCATTTGGAGAGTTGTTGTGACAATTTGATGAACTAGTGCTTGACATGGCTTCATTTCCCTTTGTGACTATGGTTGTAATATTGGTCTCATCACCGGAATCGGATCCAAGATCATGTTGTGTGGTAGTGGTCATCTTTTGTTTCCCCTTATTGTTTTGTTTCTTAGGCCTTAGTTCGGGATGTAGTTTCTAACAGTGGGCTCCATCATGCCCCTCTTTGGAACAATGTTTGCATGTAGTTTTCTCCCCTTCTTTCTTAACACTTACATTCTTCTTTCCCTTCCATTTTCCTCCCCTCTCTTTCTCCTTACCCTTGAATGACTTCTTCTTACTACCCTCTTCCTGAATGTTTTTTCCCCTTGCTTCAAGGTGCATGGCTTGCAAACATACCTCATCTAAATTGCTTGGATTGAACATAAGGATAGTGTGTTTCAAATAGGAATGTAAACCCCCATTGTATTTCAATAGTGTCTTGGGAATTCAAGTTTACACCTAACAACAAAGCCCTTTTCCTAAACTCTTGGGTATATTATTGAACTGTTTGACCCTTGAGTTTCCTAAAGTTTTGCCAACTCATAATGGTTTTTTGCATGTAATCTAAAGGATAAAAATACCTCTTAATCGAAGAAATAAACTCAACCCAAGAAATGGATATCTTACCATGGATTCACATTTCCTCTCGAGTCTTTGCTTCCCACCAGACTAGTGCTTCTCCTTCTAGACTCAATGAATCCAACTAGATCTTTATGTCATCTTCTTGAAGGTTCTGGATTCTGCAATAAACCTCCAATTGACGAATCCAATTTTCCAACTTCTCTGCATTTACCTCACCATTATACATAGGAATTTCAAACTTAATGTCCAATTTTCATTTAGAAACCAAAGCCTTTGCATTTTCCACTTATGCTTTCTTCCCATCCGGATTTGTTGGAAGAGGAAAAGGGACTTTGTATCCATTTGTGACTAATTGTCAATCTTAAACTTCAAGAGACATTAAGTAGTATTCCATTCTAACCTTCCAGAAGGAAAAAATTGTTCCATCACATTAGGGGACCTTAGCGTCTTTACTAGCCATTGTAATTCATAAATCATTCTTCCAGTTGTTAGGAAGATCTTGAAAAGTTAAATTTGATACCAATTGTTGGAAATACTAAGAGGGGGGTGAACCAATATTTCTTTCAATTTTTATATTATACCAATTAAGATTTTATCACAAGCTACACCATAACACAAGAAGTAGAAAAATAAATAATTTTATTAATAAAGATAGTAATGACTCCAATCTTCTTTTAAAACAATTTAGGCTCCAACTTGTACAACAAAATTCTAACTTCATCAAGGCTCCAACCTTAAATACGGAATCCAATCCTCAAATATAAATTCAGGCTTCAACCTAGTCTCTCTCAAGGCTCCAACCTTGAATGAGGACTCCAATCCTCATAGTGAATCCATGATCCAGCCTTGAACCAAACTTCAACAAAGATCCAACCTTCAATGACTTCAAATACTTCAAACAATGCTTTAAAATATCATCCAAATAAATTTTAACTATGCTACAATAAAATTCTTCACATATTGCTCCAAAGATGTTGTGACAAATTTTTTCAAAAATTGCTCCAAAGAACGTCTAAGTTTGTGGACAAAAAAGGGACGCTTCACAGCACTTCAAATTTTGATGAAAAAATTGATCTAAGTCTGATCTCAACCTAGTCTAAACTTTTCTCCAAATCCAACTCATAGACTAATCAAAATGTGCTCATAAACTGATCCAATTATGCTCTATAACATCTCCAGAGAGCTTTCTCCAAAAGTCTCAGAGTTTGTTTTAACAAGGCTGATCTAATGGTTGCAAAAACACTTCAAGGTAACTTCTTCAAGACTACTCTAAGTTCAGCCTCCGGGGTGTTTTTAAATACAAAAGGCGTGTTTCCTGATCCTCGAGCCAAAGTCGTCCTCCTCCCTAAAATACTCTCGGAACCCTGTAAAACCATATGGGAAAAATCAATGGCACTCTTGTTATAGATTTCTTTGACGAGGGCTATGACACTCTCTATCACACCGATTGCACCATAAATTGGGCTGCCTCATATGGACATCAACCGTTGTTTCTTCATTTGCCCTACCATAGGGAACTTTGTCTCTATCGCTAGTAGCAAAAACTTTTATGGCTAATGTTGTTTGAGGTGAAAGGTAGGCAGACTGATTGAAATGGAGCAACTTAACTATGAGAAAATATGATTACATCTAAAAACAAGCAAGAAATACACCTATTCCAATAAATTGAAGCTCATTAAAAACTTTCTCAAATATACCTTGAGTATCGATTCACTGTAGCATCATGGTATTCTCATCTGGATAATTGGTGAGCATAGGAAAATGGATCTTTCTTGTTTTTCTCAACTGAAGAAATTGTGCCTCTTTCTTGTTTTTCACAACTAAAGAAATGGTGCCTGAGCAGTTCTCAAATGTACATAATCTTGACTGGATTGGACTACAAAAGCTGTGGAGACCAAATTCTCCACCTAACAATTGGACAATGGTTCATGTCTTAAGTCATGAATCTCCTTTTACAACTGGTGTTAGCATATCTGAAGATTGCAGAATAAATATATTAGATTGTAAGAAACTATACAATAAAAAAAACTATGCAATAGACTGGATTGGACCATAAGAACTGTGAAGACCAAATTCCCCACGTAACAATTAAACAACACCCATGGACTAAGTTCTGAATCTCCATTTGAAACCATTGAAAGCATATCTGAAGTTTGCAGGATGGATATATTAAATTGCAAGAAGTTATGCAGTAGACTAGATGCTGTGAAAAGTTAAGAAGGCTGGTTATCTCACATATTTTCACCAATTGAATGCCTCTATATTTGAGATATGCAGGGACTTTTGATAGATGCAATTTTTCTCATTTTGGGGTTTCCCTATATTCTGCGGACATAGCAGCCTACGAGCAGTGCATCTAGTCTACTGCATAACTTATTGAAATTTAATGTACCCAAAGGATGGGGGTCTGCCCTCATGAAGCAACATCGTGTTTCTCCTAGGTATAATCTGTAATTCATAGTAATGCTTGTTGGAATTTCTGATTTATTCCAAACAAACAGGGAGAACAAAAGGTTCTCCTCTACAACACAGAGGTTTAAAACAAATTGTTGAATGCTAGACAGAGATGGCATAAAAATGCTTTTCATTAAACATAAAACAATCCTATTACAAACTGATGTCTTTCTACTGCTGGGAGATTACAAAATGTGTGTCTGACTGCTTCACACATAGTGCTTGAACACTTCTCTGTCTTTTATATAAATGCACATACAATGCTCTCTATGTCTTTTCTATTTTTCCTTCAGGCTTACACACCCAACAATACTCTTACACTGTTTAAAAATATTACACTGTGGTATTTATATGCCTTCAGGTTTTTTTGTTTGTATGGCGCAACATTTGTTTTAAAACAAAAAAAGAAAACTATTGAATATATATATTATAAACTTACAAATTTTATAATATATATTATAACCCATGTATAAGTTATAACCAAAGTCAAAAGACTTTTGGCCGCGTGATAACAAAACAAAATATTGCAATATAAAACATTACAATAAGGTTTGGAAACTTTAATACTTTCGTCGGGACATAAGACTTTAACCAAAGTTCAATAAACCAATGAACCCGGACTTCTGACAAAAATTAAACCATATTGCATTCTTTTCGCATTACAAATGAGCCCTACGTCAGTAGGTCTCAAATCAACGCGAACGACCTGTGATTGGCCGGTGGTAGGACCCACCCAGATTTCACAAACTTATGAGCTGGATTTCATTCCAAAATTCGCGTAGCAAATGGTTGAAGTGACGTCAAGGCAAAAATGAACATGAAACAATGTGATTGGTCGACTGTGGTGAGTTGGCATGTGGGACCGACTTCACATCGGCGCATCGGGGTATCGCATCGGCGGCCCAGCGCAGTGCAAAAACTTCAAACCTTTGGTGCTTGCGACATGCAATGTTGCGATATGTGATGCCTGGTGGGGACCACATCGCATCGCAGGTTTGGCGATGGACCATTGTTGCGGTGCAGACGGAAGTTGCGATGAGTGATATAGCGATGAACACTAATTGGTCCACGTCATTGCACTGGAGATGGGACCTGCTCTATTCAAAAAGACTTGGCACATTTAAAATTTTAACCACCATTTGGTTGGTGAGGGCATAAAAGCCCGATAAGACTGATCTACAATAAAACTCTATGTTGTGTGGTAAAGACCACGAATGCCTTCAATTCTTCTGCAAAGTCGGCTGCCGCCATAAACATAAAATTCATCCTTACATTTTCTCCATACCTCTGTTAAATGCACAATGGTGTGCACTTAACCCATTCTGCCCCTGTTGTACTCCATTACTCCTGCATGGGGTTTTGCAGGTGACTTTAATATTTTCAACACTCCCCCTTAAAGTCAGCTGCTGGGTTATCTGTCATACCCAGGCATTTCCTCAAATATTCAAAACTTTTCTGTCCCAGTGGTTTTTTCAAAATGTCTGCAAACTGCTCCACTGTTCTACAATGTTGTAAAACGATTTCACCATTGTTCACCAATTCCCTGATGTAGTGAACCTTGGCATCAATGTGTTTCATTCTCTTGTGAAACAAAGAATTATTTTACAATGCTATGGTTGAGCTATTGTCACAATAAATCACTGTGCCTTTTACTTGTTCTTGGCATAAATTCCTCATTGTTCTTCTCATCCAAACTTCTTGACATGCTGCTGCTATAGCTGCCACGTGCTCTTCTTCTGCTGTAGACAATGCCACAATTGGCTGTTTCTTAGAAGCCCATGAAATAGCTCCTGAACCCATATGAAAAACATAACCAGATGTACTTTTCCAGTCATCTATACTTCCAGCCCAATCACTGTCAGTATATCCAATCAATTCAGACTTTTCTGAAGTGGTATATAAAATACCATACCTCTTAGTTCCTTTCACATACCTAAGAATTATTTTTGCTGCTTGCCAATGTGCTTCCTTTGGCCTTTCCATAAATCTGGAAATTAAACTAACATCATGCATAATATCAGGCCTAGTTGCAGTCAAGTACATAAGGCTGCCAACTATGCTCTTGTATAAACTAGGATCAAAATCCTTGATGCTATCCTCCTTGCTGAGTTTCAATCCCATCACTGTGGGAGTAATTGTTGTCTTGCAATCCTACATGTTAAATATTTCCAAAACTTCATTTACATACTTAGCTTGAGAAATAAAAATTTTATTTTTATTTTCTCTACTTCTATTCCTAAGAAGTATTTCAGCAATCCCATATCAGTGATCTCAAATTCATCCTTCATGACTGATTTAAAATTCTCAATGAGGTAAGCATCATTACTTGTAAAGATCACATCATGAACATATAAAACAATAATCGGCATCTTACCATATTTTTCCTTGATGTAAAATGTGGGTTCTCCTTCACATTTTTCAAACCCATTTTTCAGTAGATAGGAATCTATCCTACTGTACCATGCTCTTGGTGCTTGTTTCAGCCCATAAAGAGATTTCTTCAATCTGCAAACTTTGTGTTCTTGGCATTTTTTCTCATAGCCCAGAGGTTGTTCAACATAAACCTCTTCCATCAATACTCCATTTAGGAATGCTAATTTCACATCCATTTGGTAAACCTGCCACTTGTGTTGTGCTGCTATGGACAACACTGCTCTCACTGTTTCCATTCTTGCAACCGGTGCAAAAGTTTCCTCATAGTCTCTTCCATGTTGCTACTTATAGCCATTGACAACAAGTTTGGCCTTGTGCCTTTCAATATTACCTTCAGCATTGCTTTTGGTTTTATAAACCCATTTTACTCCAATGAATTCCTTACCCTTTGGGAGTTCAACCAAATCCCATGTTTTATTTTTCTCTATTGCATTCATTTCTTCATCCATAGCATCTATCCATTTCTTATCTTTTATAGCTTCTTCAAAATGAATAGGATCATCTACATGACAATATAATGCAAATAAAGATTTCATACCTTCATTTGCTGCCTCTTGCTCATAAATATCATTCAAATTTCTGAATCTGGCTCCTCTTTCATTTGGTGTACTTGTGCTTGAAGAAGCACTCGAATCTGCTTCTTGTGGTGTGCTTGGAGAAGCACTCTCATTTCTTCTCAAGGGTGTTCTTACTCCAGCTTGTGGTGTCCCTTGTTGTCCTTGTGTTGGTGGACGTAGTGGTGCTAATGATGGATGTATTCCAGCCATCTCATCCTCATTTTCATCATGAGACAAATAGCTCTTTACATTGACTGTTTTCTCAATGCTTCCATCCCATGATTGTTCTTCAATAAACTGAACATCTATGCTCACAATAAATTTCTTCGTGGATGGATTATACAACCTATAAGCTTTGGATTCCTCACTGTATCCAATAAAAATACACTTCTCCCCCTTGCTGTCCAACTTCTTTCTTAGCTGATCTGGAATGTGTGCATAAGCCACACAACCAAAAACTCTCATGTGGGTGACACCTTGTTTTATGCCACTCCATGCTTCTTCTGGAACTCTGTTCATTACTACGTTGGTTGGGAATCTATTCAAGATGTATGCTGCACAATGTACAGCTTCAGCCCAATAATCATTTGGAAAATGTTTTGCCTTCAACATACTTCTTACCATGTCCATGATTGCTCTATTTTTCCTTTCAGCAACTCCATTTTTCTGCGGTGTGTACCTTGCTATAAATTTCTTGTGTATGCCATTTTCTCTGCAAAAACACAGAAATTCTTTTGAGATATACTCACCTCCTCTATCAGTTCTTAAAACTTTTATGTGCTGCCCACTTTGGTTCTCAACAAGTGCCTTAAAGTGGCAGAATTTATCAAACACTTCACTTTTATATTTCAAGAAATAAACCCAAGTTTTCCTTGTGAAATCATCAATAAAAGTCAGCATATAATGGTTGCTTGCTAGTGATGGTGTTTGCATTGGTCCACACAAATCTGAATGGAAAATTTCTAAAGGTGCCTTTGCCCTTATGCTCTTTCTTGATGGAAAGTTTTCTCTATGTTGTTTGCCCAAGATGCAGACTTCACAAAGGTTGTCCGGTTTCTCAATCAATGGTAATCCCTTTACCATTCCTTTCCTATGCAACAAATTTAGTCCTCCAAAGTTGAGATGTCCAAATCTCAAGTTCCATAACTATTTTTCATCTTTTTCTTCTCTTTGGAATGTCTCTTGTGTCACTACTGCCATTTCTTCTTCTTTCTTCAAATCTGCTCTCATTTTGAGAGGAAACATTATGTTCTTTGTCATCTTCACTTCAACAATACATTGCTTGCTTGGTGGTTTATCCATGATGGTGCATACATCATCTTCAAAGAAAACATTGTAGCCCTTTTGGATGAGTTGTTAAATGCTTAACAAATTACATTTCATACCTGGTACATAATATACATCAAATATGCTCTTCTTCTCTCCTTTCTTTGTCAAGAAACCTACTCTGCCTTTTCCCATGACAGAGACCTTACTGTCTGTCCCCAATGTAACTTGAGACTTTACATTTTCATCTCACATGGAAAACATGGCAATGTTTCCAGTCATATGGTTGCTACATCCTAAATCTAGAAACCATATATCCTCATTCTTTTCTTCTGCCATATTACATGCTAGAAACAACTTATCTTGACTGAAATTTTCTTTTGTAAAATTAGCACTGGGTCTATTATCCATGTCACTTTGTTTCTTCCTACATTCATTGTCATAATGCCCATACTTTTACAGTAATGACATTGGACTTGGGATTTGCCATACCTTTGTCCATGTGCTTGATTTTGTCCACCTTGTTGGCTGCTGCCTTGGCCTTGGTTCTGATTTTGATTGCTGCCCCTTCCACTTGCAGGGCTGTTTCTTCCTCCTCTGTTTTGGCTTCTGCCTCTTCCTTTTCCTCTGTAGTTTCCTCTGCCTTGACCTCTTCCTCTTCCAAAGGACATTTGGGTCTTGAATGAATGCTCCAAAGATGAGTGTGCATTTCTACCCAATCTTTGTTCATGTGTCATGAGTGATGCATGAAGTTCATCAACTGAGAAATTTGAGAGATCCTTTGTCTCTTTAAGGGTTGTGACTATCACATCAAACCTTGAGGGTAAGCTCCTCAACACTTGCTTCACAATCCTTCTTTCTTCAAGTGTCTCTCCATGAGATCTTATCTGTGTGACCATCCCAATCACATGTGTGAAGAATGAGTCTATGTTATCAGACTCTTTCATGCAGAGAGTCTCAAAATCTCTCCTCAGCAATTGTAGCTTTGTTGTCTTCACCTTCTCCATACCTTGATAGGTTGTTTGGAGGGTATCCCATGCATCCTTGAATCTCTTAGCTGCTGCTATCCTTGGAAACACACTCTCATGTACTGCTTGATAGATATAGAAGAGGGATTTTGAGTGCTTCTTCCTATTTCTCTTCAACAAATCCTTCTCTGCCTATGTCAAGGCATTAAAGGCATTTTCATCTGCTGGTTCTTCAAAACCATCTTCAACAAACTCCCATAAGTCTTGAGAGGCAAACAGGGTTCTCATGGTGATTTCCCAATAATCATAGTTCTTCCCATTGAACTGTGGGAGCTGAGTATTTCCAATACTCATGCTTGTGCTGGCTCCTTCCATGGCTAGCACTCTGAACTATGCAATAAACTTGACTATGTTTTTTTGAAACAAACAGTCTTTCCTTATTTAAAAGACAAACTCTATCTCTAAGGACTACACCCTTTGAAACAAAAAAAAACTCTGTTTTTTTTTAGAAATACCTGAACTGTTGCTGAGCCTTCACTCTGTTGGAGAACTGCTACAACAAATCCTTCCTTCAGCTTCTTTGACACCTTCAAAGAGCCTAGACTAGCTCTGATACCATGTTGGAATTTCTGATTTATTCCAAACAAACAGGGAGAACAAAAGGTTCTCCTCTACAACACAGAGGTTTTAAAAAAATTATTTCTGCTGATGGACAGAGATGGCACAAACTGTTTCTATTTCATTAGCAAAAAAAAACTATTACAAATTTTCTTCCACTAAATTGGGATTACAAAATGTGTGTCTGAGATCTATTGCTCTGAGCTTCAATATCTACTTTCCCTTATTTCAGAAATTATAGCGTTGTGCATTTCTGCCATTTT
The DNA here is from genome assembly GCA_034641835.2 of Pinus albicaulis. Classification (NCBI taxonomy): domain Eukaryota; kingdom Viridiplantae; phylum Streptophyta; class Pinopsida; order Pinales; family Pinaceae; genus Pinus; species Pinus albicaulis. Next base: position 335,783 of record MU968416.1, read on the forward strand.
GCGATATTTTTTAGTGTGGGAGGATGCATGATTTATAGGGGCCAAGAAAAGGACCAGACGAATTGTTGTGTTCTTTCGAATGGTGGTGCATGGCCGACACGATTCGAACAAGACGTGTTTCACCAAACAAACACATTCCCGCAGAAGGAGTCACTTGCTCATCTGAGGTTGGGCGGTTACGGAATGATGTTTTGTTTAGATTCGTGGATAACCAATGAAGTTGCTCCCCTTCCTACCTGTTTCTACAGTTGCTGATTTGTGCTTACTGATTGTGTGGCGGCCACATGCGTTGATAATCCATTATACGTTTTTTAGAATAAGACAATGAGACTCATTTTCGAACGTACATGAAGGACACTTTTGTAACAGATATCAGTATCAATAAAGATAGTTTGACTTTGCCATACATATACCATCAATGTAAAAATGTATAAATTTTGCTATGAGGGTTGGAATTTCTAAACGAAGTTGTCTACCTAGGCAGTGGAATAGTTCGGACGACAGTTTTTTGCTGGAATCCAGTCAACTAAAATTCAAAAAATCAGGTAGTTGGAGTGTTTGGAATCCATTTTCGATAGTGGAAATGGATTCAGCACTATCAAAAACCCTTAGGGCACTCAAAATACTAAAGCTTAACAACTGTAAACAAGATTTTGATAAAATCTTTGCCGGATTTTTTCAAAATCTTTGTCGGATTCTGGGCCAAAATGCTTCATTTTTAGACTACGCGTTTCTAAATAGATTTACTAGAGGTTTTCACACTTTACACCTAGTTTCACAAATTTTTTAACCGTGTTTAATGAGAAATTTTTTTGAATAAGATAACTAGGCTTATTTTCGAACTTACTTGAAAAATACTTTAGTAACATAGGGGAGGGACGCCATTACTTGGGCACCCTCCATCCCATGCTGGCACACCACGTGGTCAGAGCCGGGAAGACGGTATGACGCGTGCTGACTGGATGGAGCTCAGGAAGACGATACGACACGTGCTGAATGGATGGAGCCACCTGTCGTGGTTAATGGGGTTATTAAATTATTGTTTAGGGTTTAATTCGCCGTGTTTAGCACCATGGGTCTACATCCCTGTGCATTCTTGTATGAGCCCGGTGTGTGGGCAGTGAGCTCTACTGGTAGTTGGTTTGTGAGGCGCCAGTGCTTGTTCACATGGTCTGCTTATGTGAACTTGTTCGTTTGGTTATGAAGTTTGCTTGTGGTTTGGAACTGTTCTTAGCTATGTGGCTTTGTGAACTTGTTTGTTTGGTTATGTAGTTTTCTTGTGGTCTTCAACTGTTCTTCGTTGTGTAACATTGTGATACTGTTCATTAGCATTGTGAGACTGCTCGTCAGCATTGTGAGATTTTTCGTTCGGTGTTTTCATTTGCAGGAGTTCCTAAACGGTTCAGGGTTGCAGGAGTTCTTAAACAAGCAGCTTGAATGTTGTTTTCGAAAGAGCCAGTGGGAGTTTAGAGCTAGTTCGGTGGTCAACATGGAGGTTTCGAGGTCCATTCAGGTAATTGTGCAATTACTTTATGTTCTTTTTCATTTTTTCTGTATTTTTGTGGTGGGTTTTTGCTAATTTGTGTTTTTTGCAGTGTTTGTTGTAGGTAATGGCGAGGTCTGGCGAGGTTTAGGGTGACTAGAGTTTGTGACTCTGCAGCTGGCTTTTGTGCCTCCTTGGTAGGAATTCTATTCCTACCAGCTAGCTTCTGTGTTTTTAACACTTAAATTATGTGTTTTTTAACACTTAAAGTCGTCGTAGAAATATTTGGCTCTCTGGTTGCAGTTGTGTTTTTCAACACTAGAATTTCTTGTTGGGATATTTAGCTCTGGTTAGCTCTGGTTGCGGTTTGAAAGTGATAATGTTGTTGTTCTGCTATGTTGCATAATGTAATATGTAATATGTTGTGTAAAGGGTTTGAATGTAATTAGTTTTTTTGCTCCTCCTTCAGCACATTCTGAGAGTTGTAGATTGTTGGTTGTTGGTTGTTGGCTGTTGTATTAACTATTGGTTGTTGTATTGAGAAATATGTAATATTTTGTGTAAAGGTTTTGAATGGTAAAGGGTTTGAATAATATGATGTGTAATGGTTTTGAATGTACTTAATCTTTTTGCTCATCTTTCAACAGATTCTGAGAGTTGTAGAATGTTGGTTGTTGGCAGTTGTATTGGTTGTTGGTTGTTGGCTGTTGTATTGAGACTCGAGAGGGATGATTGATCCTGGTATTAAACCTTTATTTGAGGGATGATTGATTCTAGTATTAAACCCTGATTTGAATCTTCAATAGAATATGAGGGTTTACAAAGTTGACAAGGTTATGAAAATGACTAATCTCTAAACAGGACCATGTGATCAATGATCTCATCCCAAATAAGATGAAACTGGTTATGGGAAGATTACATGCTTTATCCAATGTGAAATTGGTCTTCTGTACATCATATGCATTCTTTAGTGCTTTTTCTTTATGTTGTGCTTCGGGCCTACAAAATATATATTAGCATTTTTTCCCCATCAAGTGATGTACTTAAGCCATCGACTTATGTGGTTTTATCAACAACTTACTCCTTGCACCATATAATTTTTTAGTCTTATCTTTTACTTGTTCAAGTAAATTTCTTTATTGTTTTTCTAGTAAAATTTTAAGGTATTACAATCACCCGAAAGTGTTTTTTTCTTAAGATTCAATTTTAGTTGTTACCTTCATAAAATCATGATCCCTAAGATGGAAAAATATAATTTACCTTTCTCATATTTTCTGCAATAATTATTAGCTTGATATTTTTTTTTTTGAAGTTAAAGCATCTCTTTTTGCAATGGCAACTTCAAACTTGGGGGCTCTACAATTCTCTACACAAGAATGACATCTTTAATTACCAAATCAACCCATAATCCCTTGATCTTATTGTCATTAGCTTTGAGTAGTGCAACCACCATTTTAGCCTTTTCAGGTTTTGTTGCTAAATGTAAAATATCATTCTCCAGCTCATGGATTCTATTTAACTTAGCTTTATTGATAACCTTTTCAAGTCACAAATATTTAAACAACTTGCTGACTCATTATCTGAAGCTTTCAAACCTCCACAATTGCATTGTTGTAATCACTATATATTACATTTGCCACTTTGTTTATGGAATTCAACCTTATCCAAGGCATGAAATTGCTTTAATTCAACTTTAAGAATAGAAGTATCATAATCATGTGGTTCCATGTCCTTCTCATATTTGTTTACATAGGTTGTAAGGTAGCCACTCTAAATTGGTTTCCTTCATATTCTACCACTATTAAAAGTTTGAGTAGCTATTCCATTTGGAAAAGAGAGTGGATTATTCTCTTTCTTGAACTAATCATACCTCTCTTCAGTGGTAGACATATTGGAGAATACATTAAAGGACTCCTTTTCTTATTTTGCAACACCTTCCTCTAGATCCACAAGGATAGGGTCTTCTTCATTGGTTTCAACAAATTCATTTTCAAGAAGATGCTCATCAATATTTACATCAATTTTTTCAACTATATTCCACAAATTATTGTTGTAGTATTTGTAGGCCTTGCTTCTTAATGAGTATCTAAGGAAATTTCTCCACCTCTATCCACTCTTAAGCATTTTATCTTCAACTCACTTTCATTTTCAACTGTTGCTTTGAAAGTTTTAAAACAATCTAGTGCTTATGACTTATATCTTATGGAAAATACCTACAACATTCTAATATAATCATCTAAAAATAAAATAAATTACCTTTCTCCTCGAAGAGATGGAGTTCTGGTTGGACCACGCCAATATGCATGAATGGTTTATAGAGGTTTTGATGTTGAACATTCCTTTGTTTTGAAGCTTTTCCCAGTTTGCTTTCCATGCTGAAATGGTGCACAAATATCATTTTACGGCTTTGAGATTATGGGGATGTATCTTATAGCTTGATTTTTGCTAATATTCACAAAGTTGTGAGATCTTAGGTGTTCCAAACGCTTGTGCCATAGATTTTTTTCATTTTCTTGACTTAGGTAACACTTCTCTTCTTGAATTTCATTGAAAATGTATATATTATATGCTATTCTTATTCCTCTTCCTACAATTTTCCTGAATATGATATCCTTGTCTCACAATTCTTAGAATGAAAGATGATATCATGTCCTTGATTGCATATTTGGTTGATACTTAGAATATTGTGTTTGTTCCTTTAAAATATAGTGCAATTTGTGCTTTTCCGTTGTCATTAATGAGACTCATTGTGCCTTTACCAACAATTTTAACAGATCCATTTTCTCCAAAGGTCACATTTCCATCCTTTTCTTTGCTTATTGAGATGATTTTTTTCTGGTCACCTGGCATGTGCCTAGAACATCTACTACCCACAAACCATTGATGAGGTAAATTCTCCAAACTTTATCTCTTTGCTCTAGAGGACAGATTTGTATTGTATGGCCTATATTATTGCACTTGTAATATTCTAGGCTACACTTTGAAAGAGGAGAAAAGGAGTTATAAGTCTTGATTTGGTCTTGTTTATTAATATCAATATTCTTATTATGGTAATTAGACCTTGACATCTTGCAATGTTTTTCTTGATGATCAAAATTTTTGCAAAAGAAACAATGGCCAAGAAAAAGAGTTTGATACATGTTAGGATAAACTTGTCTTAATGAGAGATTCCTTTCAGGAAGGGACTGCTTCTCATTCCTTGGATGAACTTTGTTTCCGACAAGGCGAGAACTATAAAATATTTTAAGGACATCATCAAAACCTCTAGGCTCTTCTTCATGATGATCATCGATTTTCTTCTTTGAATTAGAAGATTCATCTATATAGCCAAGTCCAAATTTGTCATGTAGTGGCATTTGAGAGCTAAGAATGACATCGAAGGTATGGGAACTCTTTAAAATATTGTTCGCTTTGTCCAAATCTCTTTTTAATGATACAACTTCAACTTCCAATTTTTCACAAGTCTCTTCATTTTCCTTCAACATACCGTTCAACACTTATATTTATTTAGCCTCTTTCTTTCCATTTTTGAGAGGGATGATTTCTTGAGATAGTTTTCCATTATTTTTCCTAAGTCTTGCGTTTTATTCTATGGAACTAATCAATACTTCTTCCACAATTCCTTCAACTTCTTCGAGACTTTCTTCTTTTTTATGAATTATCTGTTTCATTTGAGAACACCATGAAAAATACTTCACTACTTCCACCATATTCTTCTTCTTCAAAATAATCACTACCTTGTTTGGAAAAGAAAGTATTTTTGATTAAGCCTTTCCTCTTGAAGGTTCTTCTTTTGGGTTCATAGTCATCATCACTATCATCTTTACAAGGGAACTTTGGTACATAATTTCCTATTTTTCCACATCTAAAGAAAATGATAGGTGACTTACCTTTGAGTTTGGATCCTTTCTTTAGCTTCTTGACAAATTGTGCCATTTTAGTATTAGAATCATCGTTGTTGCAATCACAATTCTTTCCCTTTATTGATGTCTTGGATTCCTTGAATGCGACTTCTTTATGAGTTGAATTTCATGACGTCATGTTGTATGTTGTGATAATTCCATGAAGTTCATCCATTGATAGAGAATCCAAACTTTTAGTTCTTCCAGGACACAAACCTTGGTATCAAATCAACCTGGAAGAGATCACAAGACCTTTTGGACAATCATATTTTATTTGGCTTCTTCACCTAGTCCTTTGAGGTAGTTTACTACCTCATCTACTGAGAGAAAATAAGTAGCAATATCTTCTTCATCATTCATCTTGAGATTTTCAAACTGCATTCTATATGTTTGAATATTTGCCTCTTTGACCTTGTAATCTCCTTCATAAATATGGATGAGATTGTCCCTTGTATCTTTAAAACTATTTTAATACTCGTAACTCTGGTGAATTCTGAATATAACAAATCACTTTATATAGAAATCAAAGTCTTAGCATTTTCCACAAATGCTTTCTTCCCATCCGGATCTGTTGGAAGAGGAAAAGGGATTTTGTATCCATTTGTGACAAATTGTCAAACTTCAACTTCAAGAGACATTAAGTAGTACTCCATTCTAACCTTCGAGAAGGAAAAAATTGTTCCATCACATTGGGGGACCTTTGCATCCTTACTAGCCATTGTAATTCAAAAATTCTTCTTCCAGTTGTTAAGGAGATCTTGAAAAACTAAATTTGATACAAATTGCTGGAAATACTAAGAGGGGGGTGAACCAATATTTCTTTCAATTGTTATATTATACCAATTAAGATTTTATCACAAGTTACACCAAAACACAAAAAGAGAAAAATAAATAATTTTATTAATAAAGATAGTGAGGACTCCAATCCTCTTTTATAACAATTCAAACTTCAACTTGTGCAACAAAATTCTAATTTCTTCAAAACTCCAGCCTTGAATGAAGAATCCAATCCTCAAATATAAATTCCGGCTTCAAATTTGTCTCTCCCAAGGTTACCACCTTGAATGAGGACTCCAATCCTCACTATGAATCCATGATCCAACCTTGAACCAAACTTCAACAAAGATCCAACCTTCAACTACTTGAAATACTTCAAACAATGCTTTAAAATATCATCCAAATAACGTTTAACTCTGCTACAATAAATTCTTCACATATTGCTCCCAAGATGTTGCTACAAAAAATTTCAAAAATTGCTCCAAAGAACATCAAATTTATGGAAAAAAGGGAGGCTTCAGAGCACTTCAAAGTTTGATGCAAAAATTGATCCAAGTCTGATCTCAATCTAGTCTAAACTTTGCTCCAAATCCAACTCATAGACTAATCAAAATGTGCTCATAAACTGATCAAATTATGCTCTATAACGTCTCCAGAGAGCTTTCTCCAAAAGTCTCAGAGTTTGTTTTAACAAGGCTGATCCAATGGTTGCAAAAACACTTAAAGGTAACTGCTTCAAGACTACTCTAAGGTCAGCCCCGGGTGTGTTTTTAAATACAAAATGCGCGTTTCCTGATCCTCGAGCCGAAGTCGTCCTCCTCCCTAAAATACTCTCGGAACCCTGTAAAACCATATGGGCAAAATCAATCGCACTCTTGTTACAGATTTCTTCGACGAGGGCTATGACACTCTCTGTTACAGCGATTGCACTAGAAATTGTGCTGACCCATATGGATATCAACCGTTGTTTCTTCGTTTGCCCTACCATAGGGAACTTTGTCTCTATCGCTAGTAGCAACAACTTTTATGGCTATTGTTGTTTGAGGCGAAAGGCAGGCAGACTGATTGAAATGGAGCAACTTAACCGTGAGAAAATATGATTACATCTAAAAACAAGCAAGAACTAAACCTATTCCAACAAATTGAAGCTCATCAAAAACTTTCTCAAATATACCTTGAGTATCGATTTGCTGTAGCATCATGGTATTCTCATCTGGATAATTGATGAGCATAGAACATGGATCTTTCTTGTTTTTCTCAACTGAAGAAATTGTGGCTGAGCAGTTCTCAAATGTACATAGTCTTGACTGGATTGGACTACAAAAGCTGTGGGGACCAAATTCTCCACCTAACAATTGAACAATGGTTCATGTTCTAAGTCATGAATCTCTTTTTACAACTAGTGTTAGCATATCTGAAGTTTGCAGAATAAATATATTAAATTGCAAGAAACTATACGAAAAAACTATGCAATAGACCGGATTAGACCACAAGAACTGTGAAGACCAAATTCCCCACCTAACAATTAAACAGCACCCATGGACTAAGTTCTGAATCTCCTTTTGCAGCCGGTGAAAGCATATCTGAAGTTTGCAGGATGGATATATTAAATTGCAAGAAGTTATGCAGTAGACTAGATGCTGTGGAAAGTGGACTAGATGCTCACATATTTTCACCAATTGAACGCCTCTATATTTGAGATACGCAGGGACTTCTGATAGATGCGATTTTTCTCATTTTGGGGTTTCCCTATATTCTGCGGACAGAGCAGCCTATGAGCAGCGCATCTAGTCTACGGCATAACTTATTGAAATTTAATGTACCCAAAGGATGGGGTCTGCCCCCATGAAGCAACGTCGTGTTTCTCCGCTGAGATCTACTGCTCCGAGCTTCGATATCTACTTTCCCTTATTTGAGAAATTATGGCGTTGTGCATTTCCGCCATTTTGCGATATTTTGCAGTGTGGGAGGATGCATGATTAATAGGGACCAAGAAAACGACCAGACGAATTGCTGCGTTCTTTCGAACGGTGGTGCGTGGCCAACACGATTCGACGCGTTTCACCCAACAAACACATTCCCGCGGAAGCAGTCACTTGCTCATCCGAGGTTGGGCGGTTCCGGAACGCTGTTTTGTTTACATTATTGGATAACCAATGAAGTTGCTCCCCTTCCTACCTTTTTCTGCAGTTGCTGATTTTCGCTTACTGATTGTGTGGCGGTCACATGCGTTGATAATCCATTACAGGATTTTCTGAATAAGACAATGAGACTCATTTTCGAACGTACGTGAAGGACACTTTCGTAACAGATATCAGTATCAATAAAGATATTTTGACTTTGCCATACATATACCATCAATGTAAAAATGTATAACTTTTGCTATGAGGGTTGGAATTTCTAAACAGATTTACTAGAGGTTTTCACACTTTACACCTAGTTTCACAAATTTTTTAACCGTAGTTAATGAGCAAATTTTTTGAATAAGACAACTAGACTTATTTTCGAACTTACTTGAAAAATACTTTAGTAACATAGGGAAGGGACGCCATTACTTGGGTGCCCTCCATCCCACACTGGCAAACCACGTGGTCAAAGCCGGGAAGACAGTATGACACGTGCTGACTGGATGGAGCCCAGGAAGACGGTACGACACGTGCTGAATGGATGGAGCCACCTGTCGTGGTTGGTGGGGTTATTAAATTATTGTTTAGGGTTTACTCCGCCGTGTTTTGCACCATGGATCTGCATCCCTGTGCATTCTTGTCTAGGCTCGGTGTGTGAGCAGTGCACTCCGCTGGTAGCTAGTTTGTGAGGTGCCAGTGCTTGTTCACCTGGTCTGCTTATGTGAACTTGTTCGTTTGGTTATGAAGTTTGCTTGCGGTTTGGAACTGTTCTTGGCTGCGTGGCTTTGTGAACTTGTTCGTTTGGTTATGCAGTTTGCTTGTGGTCTTCAACTGTTCTTCGCTGCGTAACATTATGAGATTGTTCGTCGACATTGTGAGACTATTCGTCGACATTGTGAGATTGTTCGTCTGGTGTTTTCGTTTCTAGGAGTTCTTAAACGGTTCAGGGTTGCAGGAGTTCTTAAACAAGCAGCTTGAATGTTGTTTTCAAAAGAGCCAGTGGGAGTTTCAAGCTAGTTCGGTTGTCAACATGGAGGTTTCGAGGTCCATTTAGGTAATTGTGTAATTACTTTATGTTTTTTTTCATTTTTTCTGTATTTTTGTGGTGGGTTTTTGCTATTTTGTGTTTTTTGCAGTGTTTGTTGCAGGTAATGGCGAGGTTTGGCGAGGTTTAGGGCGACTGGCATTTGCAACTCTGCAGCTGGCTTCTGCACCTCCTTGGTAGGAATTCTATTCCTACCAGCCAGCTTTTGTGTTTTTAACACTTAAATTATGTGTTTTTTAACACTTAAAGTCGTCGTAGAAATATTTGGCTCTGTGCTTGCAGTTGTGTTTTTCAACACTAGAATTTCTTGTTGGGATATTTGGCTCTGGTTAGCTCTGGTTGCGGTTTGAAAGTGATAATGTTGTTTTATGGGTTTGAAAGTGATAATGTTGTTTTATATAATGTTTTTTTATGTCTTTGCAAGACTGATACTATTGTTCTGCTATGTTGCATAATGTAATATGTAATATGTTGTGTAAAGGGTTTGAATGTAATTAGTTTTTTCACTCCTCTTTCAGCACATTCTGAGAGTTGTAGACTGTTGGTTGTTGGCTGTTGTATTAACTATTGGTTGTATTGAGAAATATGTAATATGTTGTGTAAAGGGTTTGAATGGTAAAGGGTTTCAATAATATGATGTGTAATGGGTTTGAATGTACTTAGTCTTATGTAATATGTCGTGTAAAGGGTTTGAATGTAATTAGTTTTTTCGCTCCTCTTTCAGCACATTCTGAGAGTTATAGACTGTTGGTTGTTGGCTGTTGTATTAACTATTGGTTGTTGTATTGAGAAATATGTAATATGTTGTGTAAAGGGTTTGAATGGTAAAGGGTTTGAATAATATGATGTGTAATGGGTTTGAATGTACTTAGTCTTTTCACTCATCTTTAAATAGATTCTGAGAGTTGTAGAATGCTGGTTGTTGGCAGTTGTATAAGCTGATGGTTGTTGGTTGTTGTACTGAGACTCGAGAGGGATGATTGATCCTGGTATTAAAACTTGATTTGAGGGATGATTGATTCTAGTATTAAACCCTGATTTGAATCTTTAGTAGAATATGAGGGTTTACAAATGAGGGTAATTTACAAAGTTGACAAGGTTATGAAAATGGCTAATCTCTAAAAAAGACCATGTGATCAATGATCTCATCCCAAATAAGATGAAACTGGTTATGGGAAGATTACATGCTTTATCCAATGTGCAATTGGTCTTCTGTACATCATATGCATTCTTTAGTGCTTTTCCTTTATGTTGTGCTTCGGGCCTACAAAATATATACTAGCAAATTTTCCCCATCAAGTGATGTACTTAGGCCAACGACTTATGTGGTTTTATCGACAACTTACTCCTTGCACCATATAATTTGTTAGTGTTATCTTTTACTTGTTCAAGTAACTTTATTTATTGTTTTTCTAGTAAAATTTTAAGGTATTACAATCACTCGAAAGTGTTTCTGCTTAAGATTCAATTTTAGTTGTTACCTTCATAAAATCATGATCCCTAAGAGGGACAAATATAATTTACCTTTCTCATATTTTCTGCAATAATTATTAGCTTGATATTTTTTTTTTTTGAAGTTAAAGCATCTCTTTTTGCAATGGCAACTTCAAACTTGGGGGCTCTACAATTCTCTACACAAGAATGACATCTTTAATTACCAACTCAACCTATAATCCCTTGATCTTATTGTCATTATCTTTGAGTATTGCAACCACCATTTTAGCCTTTTCGGGTTTTTTTGCTAAATGTAAAATATCATTCTCCGGCTCATGGATTCTATTTAACTTAGCTTTATTGATAACCTTTTCAAGTCACAAATATTTAAACAACTTGCTGGCTCATTATCTGAAGCTTTGAAACCTCCACAATTGCATTGTTGTAATCACTATATATTAAATTTTCCACTTTGTTTATGGAATTCAACCTTATCCAAGGCATGGAATTGATTTAAGTCAACTTTAAGAATAGAAGTATCATAATCATGTGGTTCATGTCCTTATCATCTTTGTTTACATAGGTTGTAAGGTAGCCACTCTAAATTGGTTTCCTTCATATTCTACCACTATCAAAAGTTTGAGTAGATATTCCATTTGGAAAAGAGAGTGGATTATTCTCTTTCTTGAACTACTTATACCTCTCTTCAGTGGTAGAAATATTGGAGAATACATTAAAGGAGTTTGTAGGATGAACAATACTAGACATGGGAGCAGTAATATCCATATGAATCTGAAGAAAATTCTAGATAGGGAACCTCAATAGGAATTGACTCAATGTGTGTCTCAAGTAAGAAGACATGGCCATCACAGATTGGTACTTTACATGAAGGAACGATTGTTGTTCTATTTACAACAATCTATATTCAACTATTTGCATGTTATCATCATTAGTTTGCATGCAATTTTAAAGCTTTGTAATTTTGAGTGAGTTTTGTGCAGAGATCATTGTTGTCATGTTGCATATGGCTAAGCAAGAGAGTTGTTGTGAGCATACTTGTTTTTTGTGAGAGTGAATGTTGTATTGACTATTGGTTGTTATATTGAGACTTGAGAGGGATGATTGATTCTGAGAATTGTGTTGTAGAGATGATGATATTGCGATTTGTACTAACTGAGTTTATTGTAGGGTTATATATTGGCATTTTGTATGCTGACATTATTTTTTTTGCAAAGAAGTTATGGCAAAGTGTCACATGTAGCAGAGATATATATACATACTCTACATTTTATATTGAAGCTTTGTAATTTTGAGGTAGTTTTTTGTAGAGATCATCGTTGTCATATTGCATATGGATGAGCAAGAGAGTTGTTGTGAGCATATTTGTTTTTTGTGTGAGTGAATGTTGTCTTGACTCCTGGCTGTTGTATTGGCTATTGGTTGTGGTATTGAGAATCAAGAGGGATGCTTGATTCTAAGAGTTATGTTGTAGAGATGATGATATTGTGATTTGTATTAACTGAGTTCATTGTAGGGTTATGTATTGGCATTTTGTATGCTGACTTTAATTTTTTTGCAAAGAAGTTATGGAAAAATGTCACATGTAGCAGAGAGATATATACATACTCTGCCTTTTATATTGACGCTTTGTAATTTTCAGTGAGTTTTGTGCAGAGATCATTGTTGGCATGTTGCATATGGTTGAGCAAGAGAGTTATTGTGAGCGTGTTTGTTTTTTGTGTGAATGAATTTTGTATTGACTGTTGGATGTTGT